>JAPKLY010001580.1:0-33115 GCA_026898435.1 Prunella vulgaris | reverse complement strand
TCATCACACTTTCTCAAGTTGAATAAATCACAATAGATTTCAAATATCAGAGAGAATTCAACATAGTCCTATTAGATGAGCACAAATATGCCTTAAGCTAAATTATATTAGTAATACTCTAGGGAGAATTTGCGTATATTTTATATTTGAATGCTTCACACGAATTTATATATTATTATACAAAAAATATCAATTTATATGCATATTTACACAACTATACAAATATTTACTTATATAATTTTACTTTACTTTTAAAAAGTACATATTTTTAAAACCTTGCAAAATTCCAAATGCGTAAATTCCCCAAGACATTTACTTTTCCATTCATTAATGCACCCCACCACGCATATATATACACACGAACCTTAAAAGAATTCCTTATTGTTTTTCTATAGGAAGTGAACTTAAAAAATTCCTTTAGGTAGAGTTATTTTCTGTAAAAATCAAACTCAAATTATCTTTTGTTCTAATATAAAGGAATTTCAACTTTTTTTTAAAATTAATTCCTGTATATTAGTCCCTAGCACACATAAAAAATCATAATTATATATATATATATATATATAATGTAAATTGATGAAAATTAATTACTAATTGCAACATTAATAACTTTTCTGTTTAGTTTTCAAATGTTGTGTTTAATTTATATAAATGCGGAATTTATAAAATTTAAAAAAAAAAAAAAGAGCTCTCTAATCTCCAAATTAAATTATATTTGTATTTTTTTTAAAATTATGTTTCTACTTAAGGAATTGAGACACTAAAATGGGACATTTTTCATTAGCTTTTGGATGGACTTTTTTCCCATGAAAAGTCATATCGTAAAATTCAAATAAGCACGATTTTTTTCTTATTAAAACCAAACACAACCCCATCATTTTCCATTTGTTTCTCAACCAAAGCAAAGAGTGATCAACCCAAATCTCACATGCAATGTAATAAATAATAGTCATGTGATGGTGTATGGCCAAACAAATTGAACCAATCCAATTCATCACGTGAGTGGCCTTTATATATACATATATACGTCGATATTATTTTTATTGGGTCGTAATTTTATTTCATTTATATGCACATTTACAATGCCATTCTACTCATATATACATTGTGGATAGTGAATTTTTTATATAATGTAGCAATATTATTTTTTAAGATAAATAATGTACATTGAAAAAGAAGAGAAATGTATTTGATCGAAGGTAATGATTACTTTTTTTTTTTTTTTAAATGTGTCGTCATTGATATATTTTATTCTTATAAATTACTATAATTATTATATATTTATTCTCGTTGAAAAATTTCACATATAATGAATTTTAAATTGAGGTTAGATTTAAAAAGAAGAAAAAAAATAGAAAGAGAATACTTGTCAATTTCTAGCCATGCATCATGTTAGGTTGTGTTTGAATAAAGTTATTTGACATTCAAGAGATTTGAAAATATAAATTTATGAATTGCAAATGACATAAAATAAAATTTCCCAATTTAAACTAATCAAAATTAAGTATTTAAAATCCGTTAATTTGAATACCCTACCTAAACAAAATACATTTATATTGTAAATTAAAATCAATAACCCAAAATCATCAATCCAAACACAAACTTAGATAATTTAACTTATGTGCAGTCGCATAATTATTAAAGATGGAGAGTGATCATGTAATAGTTAAGATTATTTTTTTCTAAAAAAGAAGAGTTGGAGTTCATATATAAACTCAAATGTTTTTTTTTTAGGGAGTATAAACTCAAATGTTAGTTGTTAGATAATACTAACTTTTTTTAATCGGGGGAATGAAGATTCAAACAATTGATAACTCAAAATCTCGAACTCAATAAGGTTGTAACCATTTGATCTAAATCATATGGTCACTAGCTTTTTATTTAATATCAATTTATGTGAATATAGAAATGCTTCGAAGTCTCGAACTCATGATCATGATCTTATAATATAAATTGCAAAACTCTAACCACTTAGCTAAATCATAGGTTCAATTTTTCGTTTTATATGGATATTGAAAATTCATTAAAAATTAATGGTTAATTATATTGAGTTCAAATTTTTTATATATTTGTTGCTTTTTTTTTTAAAGTCTAATAGCTTCTATTTTTTAATCCAGGAAAAGACAATTCGAACAAGTGATGACTCGAAATCTCAAACTCATGATCATGACCTCGCGACATAAATAGTAAGGTTCTAATCACTTGGCTAAATCAAATGATCACTAGCTTTGTTATCAATATTTTTTATGTGGATAAGGAAATGAAAGTCTCAAACTTATGATCATGATGACCTCACGGTATAAATAACAAGCTTTAACCACTTGAGTTAAATAATAAATTCTATGGAAATTGATTTCAAAATTAATAGTATAATTGAATCCAATTCTTCTTCTTTTTTGGTTACTTTTTTTAAGTCTCTGATAACTTTTTTCTTTAATCATGAAATTGACGATTCCAACAATTGTTGACTCGAAGTTTCGAACTCTTGATCATGACCTCACAATATTAATAGTAAAATTATAACCATTTGAGCTAAATAATATATGGCCACTAGCTTTGTATTATATAGACTTAATTATAAAATAAATCACCACAAATTGCAATTTAATCTAAATTTTTTGATTTGGCCAAAAAAAATTATCACCTTTAATTTTTTTTACAATTCAAACTTTGGGTACCTTGCCCTTTATCCAGTCGATAATATGGACAAATAAATTCACAATCTCTATCCGAATAAGCATTTACATTATTAAATATCTAAAAAATTAATAAAATAATTAATATTATACATTTAATTTTTTTTTAAATGCTTATAATTTTGAAAACGATTAGTCATGTTTTTAAAATTTTAAAGTTTTATAATATATTCAAAAAATAAATTAAAATTCCAAAGTAATAAATTAAAAATAATATTTGTTTTAAAATACACAAGTATTTTATTATATTCAATAAATAATTAGATTATATTTATATATTTATATATATATTAAAAATATATGAAAAAAATTAAATGGAGTATATTTAATTAAAAGTTTAGAAATAAAATGTTCAAAGTACAAGAAGATATTTAAATTTATTTATAGTAAATTTAAATTTGAAAATTATACTTTTTTAAAGAAAAAAAAGCACACATATATAACTTTAATTTTTAAATATATTTTTCTTATTTTTTAAATATCTATAAATAGTTTTCACTTTTTTTTGTAAAATTTATCTCACAAATTTAAAAATTTATGAAATCTATCCCAAAATATTCTTCACACTATTTATAATTCTCCTCATAAATCTAAAAAAAAAAAAAGTGTTAGGACTATTTCAAGACTGATAGAGTAAATTTATATAATTTAAAATTATAAATTTTACGTGAATTTTTATAAGTTTAAGAAATATATATATTTTCAATATATTTAAAAGTACAGAAATTATGTATATAAATGTATATTTATATAAGTTTAAAATTAATGTAAATAAATTATTTATATTTTTACATAATTTTGTTTTTTAGAGATAATACGTAAGTTAGTGGAGTGGGTTATTTGTTAACGGGGTTTTAATTTAATATTTAAATTAATTAGTTAAATTATCATCAAAAATAAGTGTATACTGTAATGTAATAGTGTTGAGTAAAAAAAAGAATCCGAAAACGCTAGAGGAAGGGGTCGAACCTTCGACCTTGTGGTTAACAGCCACACGCTCTAACCAACTGAGCTACTCCAGCATTCAACATTACTGGTCAAATTTTATATTTTATTTAATTAATATCACATGTTTTTTAGTGATTTATACTTCCTCTGTCTAATTCTATTTTCACAATTGTTTTTATTTAGATACCTCAATTCTATTTTTATATACTTAAAATAAAAATATTTTATATTCACAAAAATTAATAAAATATGTATTTTTATTTTATTATTTAATTTTAAATTTACATAATTTTTACTACCTCCGTCCCCCAAAAGTTTCCGGTACTTTTGGGGACATGATTTTTAAAAAAAAGTGTAACAAGTAGAATGTGTATGATGGAGATTGTGAGTTAAAGATTTTAAAGGTGAAGATTTAAAGGAATATTTCTATTTTTGGAGTGTGCAAATTTTTGTGGGACAAACTAAAAAGGAAAATATGCAAACTTTTGTGGAACGAAGGTAGTAATTTTTATTCATGCGTCATCTCGAGTTTGAATCACAATTCGTCTCATAACTATTTGACAAAATAGATTTAGTCCCAAAATTAATTTTTTATTAGATTTAGTCCCAAATTTTCTTGTAAGGTCCACTTTTAGTCCCAAAATTAACTTTTTATTAAATTTAGTCCCAAAAATTTTGGTAAGATCCAATTTTAGCCTCAAATAAAAGGTGAAAAGTGAATATAAAAAATTATAATATATGTAAAAAAAAAAATTCGATTAGCAAAAACTTAATGAAATAATATAAATACACTTTTTATAAAAATAATATAAAAATTAATGAAATAATGTAAATACAAACTCGTAAAATCTAAAATACAAAATAATATAAATACATAAAAACTAACTAAATTAATGAAAATTAATATAAAAATAATATAAAAATTAATGAAATTAATGAAATAATATAAATACAAAAAATTAATGAAATAATATAAATAATATATAAATTTTGTAAAATCTAATATTATTTCACTTTAGCCTTTAATTTGGGACGAAAATTGGACTTTATAAAAAAAATTGGGACTAAATCTAATAAAAAGTTAATTTTGGGAATAAAATTGGACCTTATTTGAAAATTTGGGACTAAATCTGATAAAAAATTAATTTTGGATTAAATCTATTTTGTCAAATAGTTATGGGACGAATTGTGATTCAAACTCCGTCATCTCTAAGTGCGGAAGTTTTTTCAAATTTATGGTTTAATTTTATCTTTCCCCCGTTCTTTTATCTTTTTCACTGCAAAGGTTAATTCATTTTTGTTTTTGTTTCAAAGATGATGATATTGCTGGAAAAGCTGACATCCGTTTTTATAAATATAAACTTCTTTGTTCAATATTTTGTTACTATCAAAATACAGCATTTTAAACTCCATTAACTTTCTTTTATGTCTCTCGATTTAAGTTTTTTGAAAATATATTTTTAGTGAAATAAATCATGTTTATTTTTTACCTCGTCTTGGTTTTAATAGAAATTTTATGGTGACTCCATACCACCGTTTAATATGCGAAATCTCTTTATTTATTAATTTTGATATTTAAATAAAAATACAAATCAAATATTCATTGAAGGAAAAATTTTATAAGAGGTCTAAAGATTTTGTTTAGATCATTTTTTTTCAAACTGTAATAATCTTTTCATTTCCAGTCAATTTCTAGTAAAGTATAATATATCACGTTAAAAAAATCAATTTTTTTTAATATATGTAAAAGATATACTTAAAAATGAAGTTTCAAATTTATTTTTTAAGTTTAGGTAATGACCTTGAGTATTTACATAAGAAATGAAGAAAAGAAACTTTAAACCTTGAATTGAAACGAAAAAATTGAATCATAAATTAAGAGAAAAAAGGAAAAATAAATCATAATTTAACACACTTTAAATTGAGATTCATCCTAAAAAGTAACAATTCGGCCATAATGAAATTCATCAATTGATTAAATTACTTCATATGATAATCAGGTGGGTTAGTTCACCTGATTACTGTACTCCTCACTTGAGTGAGTGACCCGAGTTGGTGAACTAACTTCTAACTATTAACAACTAACATTTACCGATAAAAAAAAATTACTTCATATAATGAAAAGTGATATTATACATATTTGAAAATGAACTTTAAAAATTCACATGAATATGGTGCAAACAGAGTATTATTTATTTTGAGTTATGAGTATTAAATTTAATGATTTAATGCGAAGTTCAAAACAATAAAAAAAAAGTTTATAGACAAACACCCACCGATAAAGACAGGAAAATCCCTCAAGCTGACAAGTCGCGGTCGATCTCCATCCTGTTCAATCTTTAATGAATGGGCATTGCTTTAACAAAATTCAAAAGAAAAATAAATGTTCGAATGAGCATAATATTGTTTTCTTTATTTTTTGGTTGGAAAACAAATTTGGAGTTGGTGATTTTATGGTAATTAATAATTACCTAGTCGGATAATGTAATTGGACACAAATTTAAATCCCAAGACAAAATAAATACTAATGAAAGGAATTTTTGTTATCAAAAGATAAACCTTATTTAAAGACATTGAAATACAAAGGATACTTATGTACACACTAACACATATATATACATATATTAGAGATATTAATTGGGTTTGTCCTAATATTATAGGGTCAGCTCTAACGGGCTTTGAGCATAACGGATTAGGACCTTACCAGATTTATTCTTAACGGTCCTCTAATATTTGAGACCTAACCCTAACCCTAGCGGTCCTCAGGCTAAACGGGTCATAAACGGGTTATGTCACAAAAATATAAAAAAATCTAAATTTTAGCACATAATCTAGAATAATGATTATAAAAAATTAATATTTAAACTAGAGCCTAAACATTGTCCATAATTTTATTAAAATTAATAAAAATACTTTAACATAACTAATAAAGTTCAAACGTCAACACTTAAATGCTTAAAAGTTCAAGACATTAGTATTTAAAAGTTCAAATATAAATACTCAAATATAATATAACACCTAAAAAGAAATTGATGATAACTTCAATTAATAATAATAATAACTAATAAGTATATTACACATTTAATATGTATATATATAAAATTAAAAAAAATTATGCAGGCTAGCCCGTTTATCCCGCAGGCTAATAGGACTGGGCCAAAAAAACCCGGATTTAAACTGGCCTATGAAAATATGGCATATACCCTGCATTTTTCAGGGTTAAATGGGTCGGGCCTATTAGTCCGGCCCGAATTAACATCCCTATATATACTCTTTCCATTCTACAAAAATTTGCAAACTTTATTTTTTAGAAAACGTCCAATTAACAATAATTTAAGGCCCATAAATTAAATTTCATTCTCTCAATATTTATATGTATACAAAAAATATTACTCCCTCCGTCCCAACTCTTTCTTTCTGTTTTCCATTTCGGGAAGTCCCAACTCTTTCTTCACACCTTAAAAAGAAAATAATTTACACTCACAAAAATAAAAAAAATATATTTTTTATATTTTATTATTTAACTTCACACTCACATACTCCAATATTTCCTTAATATGTGTGTCCTGGTCTTTTTGAAGAAAGACCTGGGACGGAGGGAGTATTATTTTTTCACTTTTTTAGGCTCACACTAACTTCTTTATTTTATACATAATTTTTTATCAAATTACCACTCTGAACACCTTTTTTTTTTTTTATTGAATTTACTTCATTTTTTTAATAGGTGTGCCTCTCTCCCTTTTAAATTCACGTGGGAGGGGGAGAATACATACGTTTGTAATTTTTTTAATTTTTTTTAAATAACTAAAGTCATATAAGATATGCTACTTTCGTCCCACCTCTTTCTTCTAATTTTTATTATATACTCCTTACAAAAAAATAATAAAAAAAGAAGAAAAATTTGGAACGAAGGTATTACTTATGTCATGAGAAAATAAAAGAAGTTTTTGGTGGTGAAAGTCGGCACACCGGCCTAACTACACAAAGGTGGACTCTTTATGCCCTCCAAAAGTGATTGAAACTGGTAGATTCCCTTCTCCCCTCCCATAAAGTTTTTATTTAATACTCTAATTTAATTCTAATTCTGATTTAGTCAACAATATTTAATTTCGGTGAAGCTGGATTTCTAATTATTCACTTGAGATTGATTAAATTCTGACCACATTTAAACTTGCTGGTAGAGATAGCAATTTGCTTCAATGATTAATGGAAAGAAATTTGATTATTTCAATTATTAATATATAGAAATTTTGACCAAAAAAATTTTTATTCTGCATCTTAATTTAATGGAGGACCAACTTGGAGTTGGAGGAGGGAAGTTAATTCGATTTGTCCAAAATAAGACTTGTCTCAATTATTATCGAATTTTTCTTACATAAGAATAGCACATTCCTAGAGAAATAATAAATGTAAAAATATATTTACTAACTCAATTCGTCAAGAATAATTATGTAGATACACTATCAAGATAGAGGAATATCTATCTTTTTCTATTGTTTTAAAGTTTTAAAATTTAAATATATATATATATATATATATGTATATACCATTTTTTTCAAAAAAATAAAAATTTACAGACTAATATTGGACAGCAATGGGGTTGATAGAGAGATCAGTAAAACTGTAAAAAAAAAAAAAAGCAGTAGAGAAAGAACATTAATGAATGGGTAATATGTTGTTAAATTGATTGTAATAATTAAGGGACCACATGAGAAAATGAAAATGCAGAAAAAAAAAAAATAATTAAAAGTGCAGAATCCTTTATAAGGATGAGGTGGTCCTTATTGATGATCCAGATTGGGGATTATCTTCAATTATCGAAACTGTGTCATTACTATATTTTTAGACGCGTATTTGACCTTATTAAGGAATAAGTCCTACTTTAACTGATTCTGTTAGATTTTGTATAATTGTTTCTCTATATACATTGTATCATCTTTGAAATTAGCATGACCTCCCTAAATTTCCCAATTGAACCATCAAATCCCAGGGGTGTTGGTTGGATCATTTGAAAGGTAAGTAATAGTAATCAAAGTCGTAGTGTGTATTTGAAATGATTTTACTATGATTTTGATTCCTAGAAACTAAGGACTCTACCATAGTTCAGCTATACGAGAACTATTCATTTCATACCAATTCTATTTCTATACTCTTTTCATTTCTTACAACTATACCAAATGTCATCTTAATTTCCCTTACTCCATCCCATTTAATCTAAAGTAAATGACGTTCTAGAGTAGTATTTTTGTTTCAATTACTTGATATTTTCACTATTTTCACATATTACGGTTATCACAATCAAAATTTTACTCTCTCCGTCCCCTAAATTTATACATCATTTTTTTATTAAAATTTATATGAACCCGAGTTCACGGTGAATTTGGGTTTTTAATTCTCACTGACATGTATATATACTATAATTGTTATGCATATACACTATCACTTTTAAAAAAATCAAATATATTTTTATAACAGTGATAGTATGTATGAATAAGAATGATACTGCTACACATAACAGTGATATGTGTTAATGTAAACTCGGGTTCACAAGAGACCTACTATTTTCTTATTTGTTCGTCCACAAAAATATGCACTTTTCTTTTGTGAAAATTATCACATTTATTATCACTCTCACAATCAATTATTTTAATTATAAGTAAACTCTACAATACACTCACAACATTTTACTTCATCTATTTTTTTTTAAAACCCGTACAAACACAATGATGCACAAATTTAATAGAGGGAGGTGTAGTAATTTTTAGCTTGCCTTTACTAATCAACTCACTCTTAATTTCACCAACAAATTTTTAAGGTCCGATTGGTATGATGGAATAGTGTAGGAATAAAATCACTATTCATAAAATTATTTTTATTTTTTTCGCAGATCACTTTACACATGAGAATTTGCATATTCTTTTTAAAAAGTACGTAATGAGTAAAATATTGAGTGTACTAAAATTATTTTATTAAAGTATTGAAATTAATTATATTGAATATAAAAAGTAATGAGCTTTTGTGTAAATATATAAATATTAGGAGAATAAAGTTCAAGTAGTAATTTTTATTTATAAGTTATGCAAAATCTTATAAAACGAACCAAAAAGAAAAGTGTGAAAAATATTTTGTGATGGATGAATGATGGTTCCTTTCAAACACCATGGTATTAACTATTTCATTCTTTGCTGAATTAATTTTTATATAATAATTTTATATTGTAAACAATAATATATAATATATTTTAATAATATATATAATAATATAAAAAAATTCATAATATAATTTATAAAAAATATCACTCCCTCTGTCCCAGAGAAACTTACAGAATTTTCTTTTTGGAACGTCACACAAGAATTTACAGACCCAAAAAAAAGAAATTCTTTCATAAATTTCACTCTTACAATTTACATATTTACACAAAATATCATTACTTTTAAACTTTCTGGACCTACATTACATTGAATCCAACTAACTTTTTACTTTACACATAATATTTTACCAAATTACCCCTTCAAACACTTTTTTTTTTCACTTTTTTCTTAATATACGCGATTATCCTCCCTTGCAAATTGCTATTGGACGGATGGAGTATTTATTAAAAAAAAAAAAAAATTAATTACTTTTAGAAATATCATTATTTTAAACATTATAAATAATAATACTATACTTATAAAAAATTCTATAATATAGATAACAATACTAATATATATAAATATAATAATAATAATTCTTAATAACTAAAATTATTTTAAATTTAAAATAGTGTTTTATTTAAATTATAAATTTATATTATGAATAATGAAAATAATTTAATCACCAATAATATAAATTCAATTCAATTAAAACTCCACTATCGCTTCTCCCTCTCTCTCCACCCCCCGCAACTTCTCCATTCCCAACAATAATCATCGGTAAAGATTGAAACCGTCAATTAAGCTTATCTCAAAATCGGAATTAATGGAAACAGACATTGAAGCAAGAGAAGCTCTGTCGCGCCTTTCACAGACCACCATTGTTGCTGGAATTCAAAGATTTACCATCAACCGCCGCCGCATAGAAGCTCTGCAACAATGCTCCCACTTCTTACCTAAGATTGGATCATAAATTCAATGCAGAGGACAGTTAAGATATAGAATATAGAGTTTCGGCCTTTTGGCCGGCGCTGACGGCGAATTGGTGGTATTAAATTTATTAATACTCAAAGAACAATTGATTAATACAAAAAAAAAAACAATTGACTAATACTCCATAACATATTTAACAATACCCCAAACTTAATACATAAATAAATGAATGAGTATACCAAAAAATAATGGATAAATAGCATGTTTGGTTCTATGAGAATTTGTGCTTATGAATTTGGTCCCAATTTTTTTTCATTAAAATAAATGCATTAGTGTGGGACCAAATTTATTTAAATAAATTCTCATTGAACCATATATGCAATTTTTTTTAACGAGTGACAAAAAATGCTAAAAAAATGACAAAAAAAGAACGTGTGATCAAATCTGTTAAGTAAATATTCTCATGGGACCAAACGTGCTATTTACCAAAAAATAATTTATAATACCCAAAGAAAATTTGAGTAATACCCCAAGAATAAACTCACTGTACTCGAAGAACAACTCACCAAATACCCCCAAAAATAAATCCAAGTAAAACCCCAAAAAACAAGTCTAAGTAATACTCAAAAAACAACTCACCAATACACAAAGAACAAGTTAGTGATACCCCAAAAAGAACTTACTAATATCTCAATTTGCGAATTCCCAAAAAATAAGTCTGTAATACCCGAAAAATAAATTAGTAATACATTAAGAACAACTCACTATTTTTTTCTTATCGGTAATGTCAGTGGTTAGTAGTTAGAAGTTAGTTCACCAAGTCTCCATACACTCATATATCTCAAAGCCAACCTTATATCTCCCTCCTATTTGTTTCCAAAGAGAATCGAACCCAGGTCACTCACTTAAATGTGAGGAGCCCGGTGGTCAGGTGAGCTAACTCACCTGGTTAAGAACAATTCACTAATACCCAAAAAACAAGTGTTAATACCCCAAGGATACCTCACTAATATCTCAATTGCCAAAAAAATTCATAATACAATGTACACTGCGTATTTAAAAAAAAATCTCAAATTGAAGTTAAAATTAAGATGCATTCTATGCATTTGGGTGCATACAAGTTTCTGGTATATTAATAATAATAATAATTCTTCTATCAATAATATATTATTAATAATAATATTGTTATTATTATGAATAACTAAATAACAGTCGCATTCTATTCCTTACTGATAAAATGATGATCATCTCTTATAATTAGTCTAATTCAGGCCATCATTTCATTTATTAGTTCATCCGATTCAATTATATCCATCAGACATAGAGACATTACTTATTTTAAATAAGAGGGAGTATTTCATTTTATTTTAAATTCCCATAAAATTTGTCTGCTTCTTATCAAATTATTGTCTTTAAATTGAATATCCGCGAAATATAAGTAACTTTTTGAAACTTTATCAAAAATATTGTATGGATTTGATCCTTCTCTCTCCAACTTTATTTATTTTTAGAAAATTAAGACAATTTCCGTTTGTATATATCCTCTATTTGCTCTGAAAAAAGAACAAATTATGTATAAATTCATAATATCATATTTTATACTTACATATGACAAAATGTAGAAAATTCCACACCATTAGTATATTAGAAAATTGTATTTCCTCTGTTCTACAGGAATTTACACATTTTCTTTATTCGAACGTCTCACATAAATTTACACACTACTAAAAAAAGAAACATATTGACCTATATGCCACTATTTTATATATAAAACACATTTTTCTTAAAAAAATGTACCGTCCGTAGGGTGCAAATTTTTACGAGACGGATGGAGTAATTAATATTTTAGGTTGGATTGTAAATGTGGAATTAAGGCTAAGAAATTTGTGGACGACCTACCGTGGCCTAAAATGTAAATACTCTACTATATATAACGAACTGAGGGCACATAAATATACCCATTTTCAATCCCCTACAAAATGTAATAGGGGAGGGGTTGGACCTTTTAGGTATTTTGTACCTTTATTTTTGTCCACGCTTTTTGGCCCCTCAAATCGAATTTAATTTTACACGCCCTTAAATATCTTTTTCAAGTTTCCAAACAGCCCCACAATCCAATTATTTTACTCTATCTCTCTCCCTCTCCTGAAAAGCTACCCCCACACCGTAATGCTTTCCAATTGAATTCACCAAACATACAATTCACCCCTGACCTGAAGTACAATTAATATATATATATATATATATACCTTAATTCCTTTTTTCCCAATTCATTTTAAAGTTTCACTACCCAAATTAAAAATTTTATAGTTTTACAATTTGTAAGAATTTGAATTTAATTTACATGGATTGAATATTTTGATATTTGTCCTATAAATTTAAAAATATTTTGATTTTGATATTTTATAAATTTATAAAATTGAAATCAAATTAAAAAATGTGTAATTAATGTGGACTAAAAAAGATGACAAGTTAATATGTTACTTATAAATATTTAATTCTGTAATAATAATTTCAGTTATCCTAAAGTCTGAATGTAAGAAATAGGAAAATAAAATAAATTGCAATATTGGCGATAAAATCATAGAAAAATTCCAGCTATATATGTACCCATTACCCACTCCGTGAAGAAATTAAATGAAAGGACAGACCCATGCTTTTGGTTGTTGAATAAATCTCCACACACATTCTCTCTCACATAGTCAGAGAGAGAGAGAGAGTATGGCTATGCACCCCTCCAAGAAAACAAGCTTACTGACTTCACCACTCACCCTTCACTAAAACCAACTGTAGAAGAAGAGGTGAGTGATGGACAAGACATTCCCATCTCGTCACCTTCCAATAATTACACATATACATACAATAACATGTACGTAATTATGCATCTCTTAAAAGCCAAGCTTTATCTTAATTAATTAATTACTCCTATTTAGGTTACATTAGCTAACTTGCCAATTATGTCCTACCATAAATTCAGATAACCGACCGGTACCTTTTTATTTCTACATTAACATATATATTAGGTAACAAATCTTCCTTAATTACTTCCTAAGCTAGCTAACATCATACACTTACCTTACTCTAATTCCTTCCCTCTCTTATATTTTCATCTTTCGCATGCACCAAAGTAAATCATACCTAAACTATAATTAATTAACACAACTTAATATATATATTTTAATTTTTTAACATTTAACACATGAATAATTGAATATAATTATTTTAGGCAATCATCAGTAACAAAATATGTTATTTTATTTAATAAAAAGTAAATGTACCATGGAGTATGTGTATATGGGACGGAAGATACTCAACTACCCATGCAATCATTTTACACACAAATCTATATCACTCAGAATGTATTTCATTAATTAGCATTTACAAATTAAACAAGAAAGTTGCAGGGAATCCATCCCCATGCTTGGATAAAGATCGATCGAGTTAAAGTAAAAGATGCCAGAATAAAATAAAAGGGGGAAATGACATAAATTAACCTCTTAATACTAAATTAAGGAATTATTATTTTCATAATCATGAGATGAGAATTAATTAATTAGAATCATCTTCTCTCATGACACAAAGCAGAAAGTATATATCCACAGAAGATGCAATTTTTTTTTTTTAAATAAAATCAAACAGCCCCATTCTATGTAAACACAACCACTTTATGCTGCTTCAGTTCGGACAAACCACCCCTGATTATAGTATTTTATCCAAAATTTCATGCAAGAACGAAAACCCCAATTACGAATTAATTAAGATCGGAATTAATGCCGATGATTTGATTAAATGAAAATAAAAAAATGAAATTTGGCAGCTAAGAAATTCCTCCGTTTGATCCTCAGAAATGTGATCATCATGGCTAGTCATATTAATAGCTAAAATTAAACAAGATTAACAAAAGATAAAATCTAAATAAGGCGGAAATTAAAGAACTAACGATTGAAGCAGCTGCAGCCTCGCTTCTTCTCCATATGCATTTTTTCTCTCTCTCTCTATCTAAAACTTACTTATTTAATCATCAATGAAAAGATCAAGAAGAAGAAGATGATCCATTAGTACCAAGAGCATGGCCGGCGCTACTGCTATCTTGATGAAGACCCATTACTTGGCCATGAATATGCTCCTTGATTCCGTCGCGGTGGTGGAAGGCGGCGCCGCGGATTTCGTCGTACTTTATGCCATTGCCGTTAGAGGTTGCCGGAGGAGTGGAGATTTCAGTGCTATTGTTAGATAGAAGCTGGGGAGGGGTGATATCCTTTTTGCCGAAAGTGTTTTTGTTGTTGTGCATCCACACTTTGAAAACCCCTTTGTCCACCCCTATTTCGCTGCAGAAATCGTTGATCAAATCTTCATCCCTCTTCTGCATTTTCCACCCCAATTTCTCCGCGAATTCCAGCATTTTGTCCTTCTGAAATTGGCTGAATTTCGTGCGGAACCGTTTCCGGCTGCTCGAATTTAAAATTGGGGTGGAGGCGGCGTTAATGGCGGTTGAGACGAGGGTGTTGCTGTCAGGGGGTGGGCCCGACGGGCCGTGGCTGAGGGCCAGAAGCATGTGCGGCGCCGATGGGTAGTATGACGACGAGATCGGCGGCGGCGACAGCGAATTGTTGGGGCTGTTGCCACGTGGCGGGGGAGGGGGAGGGTGGTGGCGGTGGTGCGGCTGATACTCGAGGGCGGGGGCGGCGTTCGGCGGCGGCAGCTCTTCCGGCTCACGGCGGTGGAAGTTGCGGTGGCATCCGCAGGCCGCGCATTTGAGCGATGTGGGCTCGGCGGGGTTGGAAGCCGGGGAGGGCATGAATTCGCCGCATCCGTCGAGGGCGTGGCCGCCGAGAGTGGCGGCGTGATTTTTGAGGCATTCTTTGTAGGTGACGACGACGGGGTGGTGGTGGAGATGCAGCGGCGCGTGGCGCTTGAGGACGCCGTTGGTGAAAGTGGATTGTTTAGTGGGTTGGATCCGGGTCGGAGTCTCGGTTTCGGCTTCCGGAGTTTTCACTGTAGAATTGCCCAAGTCCATGGCAGCTGAAACAACATCTAAGAAACAAATTAGCCCCCCCAAGTTTCTTCACTTCACTTTATTAGGGTTTTGAGGGAATTTTTGGCCATGAAAAAGAGAGCAGAATGGTTAAGCTTCGGGTGAAGAAGATGATGATGATGATGAGACTGTAGATAATAAAAATCTTGGTTTTGTGGTTGTCCTTCTTAACCACTTCCCCTTTTTAACCTCACTTGTTGTAATCTAATCTCTATACTTTACTTTCTCGCTGTAACTTTATAAGTAATTTTACCCCTACCTCTCTCCACCTAATACTATTTCTATTTCATTTTATTATTTTCTTAATAAAATAAAGAATTATCAGAGAATATATACTCAAAAATTACAAATTACTCCCTCCGTCCCGGAGCAACTTGCAAGGGGTGGAGGACACACAAAATAAGAAAAAAGTAGAATAAAATAAAAAAAAATAGTATTTTGAGGGTTAATTTGGTAAAATTTTATGTAAAAAGTGAAAAAGTTAGTTGGATTGAGTGTAATGTGGGCCCAAAAAGTGAAAAAGTAATGACATTTTGTGTAAATATGTAGATATTGTGAGGGTGAAGTTTATAAAAGGGTTTTCTTTTTTGGGTCTGCAAATTCCTCTGGGACGTCCCGAAAAGGAAAACTTGCAAGTTCCTTTGGGAGAGAGATAGTAATTTCATACGTAATTATGATTTGAGTATCAGAATAAAACAATTGAATAGTACAAAATTTAAAAATATATATATAAACCTGAGGGAAAAAAAAGAAAAGGGAAGAGAGTAAAGTACAAGGTTGCGTGAGAGTTGCACAATATTTTTACCCTGATTGACGTAAAATAAAACAAGGCAGGTTCTGCAGGTCTGCTGCAATTACTGAATTCACCTTAAATTGTCAAAGTTGTCTGAAACCCCCCTCCCCTCCCCCCGTAACCTCACTTTTTTTTTTTTTATCATCATCTTTCAACGTCAAAAACCCCAAATTGCCCATGCCCCCCTTAATTTTAACTTTTTTACCTTATTTTCCGAATTTACCCTCTCAACATTGCTTTCGAATATTTTCAGATATGAGGATTGGAAATTCCAATATTATTTTCGAATTCTTTTGACTATCCTCAATTATGTATGTTACTTCTATTTGAGTCCAAGCTTTTATGTATATGGCATCGTTTTCACTATTTCATCACTCATGTCAGATGCTTGTGTCTTAAATTAAACCGTGTCTTTTGTGTCATATTCTATTTTCATTATTTCCCTGAATTTAATTCTTTTTTTTTTGTAAAATTATTTCAATTTTTTTGTATGCTTATTTTAAGTAAATAGATATTTAATTATATATTCAACTATAAATATTTATTGATGTTTTCATTAAAATTATACAATAAGTATAACCACACGCATTAATTTATAATTTTCTTTTGGAAAAAAGTTAAATATCTCAATAGGAATTAATATAATTAAAAAGCTCCACAAAATTAGAACTTCATTCACATTTAATTTTATTTTTGCAGTAACCCAATCTACACCTTGGTCACATTGAAGTTTTGCACTATTTTGTGTGGTATTAATAGAGTACCAAATTTTGATGTTATTCTTTAATTTAGTTTGTTGGTAAATAGTAGTTGCATTATATTTGGAATTTTGTGTGCTAATTCAATTAATTTTATTTTACATTAAAAATTCAAGTATATATTTTTCTAAAGTTGATCAAAATTAAATTTAAAATTACATTTTCATTAATTTTTACACTAAAGATAAGTTTTAATATTCATTACAGTTACATATAATTGTATCATAAAAAAATATATTTATTATTAAAATAATAATAATAATGCATTTATTTAATATAAAAAAGTGTTCAATTTGCTGAAAATATAGTTGACTCGTCAATAAAATATTATTAAGCTAATTCTAGAATAGTGTTGGAGGTGGTCCTAATATGATTAAAGAATTAAATTAACAAGGAAAATACTAAAAAATAAAGAAAAAACACCATCACATTTATTCTTAAAATTTAATTTCAGGGCACGAATTAATTTAAATCTACTTTTGGAGCAAAAAAATTTATCTAGGTTATTCCTGAAATTGAGGGAGGCAAAAATGTCATATACAGCGCGTTCATTTGGACCAACGGATAGGCGATGGTACATCCCCAAATTTAAAAGCACTTTTGTCGGATTCCATAGAATTTTGAGACGTTGAGCGTTTTGTCCGAATAAAATAAACATACTTATCTGCAAGAGCTTATTTTTTAAAGTTGATCAAAAGGAGATGATCGTAATCCGATTTTTGATCCTAGTTGATGAGTACGAATTATTAATAATAATCTCCAAAGTCCAACAATGGACGTATGGTTTTTTGGAGTTTATTGCATGCTTCTTTACCAATTAAGTAACTTTGGTGATCAAATTCATATGGTCAAAGTGCAGCTGAAAATTGCTTATATATAAATTATTTTAAAGAATATTATAAAATGAGATTGGTTATTTTATTAAGGTAATAAATTATTTTTATTAAAAAATAGTAATGAGTTAGATCCATCTATTAGTCTATATGTCCTTGAGACAATTATTATGAGGACATTATACTTGATCATATTCAGTCATTAAAGTATTATTGATTTGATTAATAATGTTTGACAATACATTTATAGAATAGTATGTCTGATTGTTTGCATATATTCATACATGTGTTCCAATTAATTAATGTTGTCATTGAGATGTGAGACTCAGATGACTATGACATAGTTCTTAAAGTAGTCTCAATCAATGATCATCGAGAATGAAATATTGATGATGCGATTGAGATTTGTGTTTGATCTGCATCATACCCTTAGAGGGTGTAGTGATTCTCACAACTGCGAGATACTAGGTATCTCATTATGGATGCACAAATACTTTGAAGAGTATTGGCATACTCAACCGAGAAACCATTTGATGTACTCTATTTACGTGTCTATGGGAGTATCGGTTTGTGAAGTAGTGTAATAGTCCTCTGACTTGAGGTCAATACACACGACATGTATGAAATGATGGGCTTTGACCATGACCGAAGCTTGCACTCCGAACGGGGTAGATATGACATGTGTTGGACACATCACGAAGTACATGTGCGTGGTAGTTGAGCCAAGATAAAATTCATTCCTCAAATAGATTTGGAGAGAATACTCAAATTCTCATAACTAATTGGATCGTTAGTTATTGGCCAATGCAAATCGAATTTGAAATAGTGTTAAAATGTGATAATATGATCAATTAGTAAAATGAGATAACTTGAATAAATTATTAGAATAGACACATTATCATGTTCTAGACTTAATCGGAGTATTCGTGAATGAAAGGACTGTATCACTGTGAGCTTCACATTACAGACTGTTGCTGTATCCTCGCAACGTACCTCATATGTTGAGATTATCTGGTTTATTGTCTAGGATTCAACTAAGACCATTATTTTGACTAATCTCTTGACATATGAGGGCCTATGAGTCACACAATAAGTAATCCACGTTTACGAATTAAATTGATCAGATTAAATATTTGATTATATCATAAATATTTAATTCATGGAGAATTATAATAATTCTATTAAATAGAATTATAAATATTTAATTAAAATTAGATTTAATTAAATTAGATGATATATTAGATATATCATAATAATAATAATAATAATAATAATATATTATATATATTATTATATATTATATGTTAAAGATTATACTCCATCCGTCCCAAAAGACATTGCATACTTTCTATTTTGGTCAGTTCCACAAAAAGTTTGCATATCTAAAAGTGGAAACTATTTATTAAACTCCATTCTCACAATACACATATAATATTCATAAAAATGTACTTTTTATACATTTTTCTTAAACTGCGTGCCCAAAAGACATCGCAATGTCTTCTGGGACGGAGGGAGTATTTGATATTGCAAATCTTGATAGAATCAAATTTAATGGATATGCAAATATTTTACTATATATATGAGTTATAGGACTCATAAACACCAAGTCTAAAATCCCTAATTTTCTACATAAATTTCAAATGTGAGTTTTCCTAGCAAACTCCATTGAAAATCCCATATTAGCGATTAGATCGCAGATTTGTAGACGAGGATTATGTAGATACCATAGTAGAGGAATCCGACATTCGAATAGTGTAAGAATTTTTCAATTAGATTAATCTAATCATGTTTAAATTATGTATGCAACTAATTCGATCTTGTTCGTTGTTGGGGAACGATATCTTCCGCTGCTACAGACAAGAGGTTCATATCTCTCAAATCCAACACCATCCATTAAAAAAAATATTATATACAAAATGTAATAATATTATAGTCAAATCAAACACGATGAAAATATTGTATGTGAAGTTGATATTAAATGATGTAAATAAATGTATATTATAGACGGTAAATAAAAGTGATTATTTCAATTTTAGAAAATATTTATTGATATATAAGATGGATTAGAGGGAGAGTAATAAGATTAAGGAGAGTTCACTAAGTAAATGAAATTGTTTATGGCGGTTGGCGATTAACTGTCAAAGTAAGGCTTATAGATTGCCAGAAGAGTTTATAATATGAGGTCTAAACGAGCATCCTTATAAATATTTCAGTAATTGTTTCAAATATAATTAGAAGGAATTAGTTTTGTATGCACCAGTCACATGGTGTAACTCAAGTTTATTTTTTAAAAGTTACACAAAATACTACTGAAAAGTTACAAATGTTATTACGAAAAAATGTATCTTTCGTAGTGTAACTTTTCAGTAATAATTTGTGCAAATTTTCAGTAATAAATTGTGTAACTTTTAAATTATTAATTTGAATTGCACCGTGTAACTGATGCACAAGAGACCTAGTAGAAGAAATTATATAAGTTTGACAAACCCAAGTCAAAGTTAATTAAAAGGTGCCACCTCATCAAATTTTACTCTAACTAATAAAGCATTCGACTCCTTAAAAAACACACATAAATAGTTAAATACTCAATTATCCGAATTATAAGAAACCACATGCAACATCTTCGATCTTCATCATTTTCTCTTATATCAATATAAATACGTTGTTTGATGATTTTACTTGATTTAGTAGTCATGTTAGCTATATCTTGGATTTAAGATGCATCAACATAAATCACGGATGTAAAATCAATATTTTCATAACCAGAATAATGATTAAATCGAATAGAGCACCGGACAGTTTAACCGTTAAAATCATTTGATATATTTTTGTTAATATTATACTATACATGTAGAAAATAAAATAAATTAAATATTCTCATATAAAATTTTAATAAATTATAAGTTACACACTAAAATAAACACAATAAAATCATAGACAATAAAAATTAAAATACACAAAATAACCCACGTTATAATATTAGATTATAATCCATGATATATTTCATAACTCATGCATAGTAAAATCTCAAATTAAAATATTACTATGAAAATTTAAAATATATAATTTGTAGATAAATTTATTGTAGAGTTGGAATATGTCTCACAATTTAATTTAATAAAAGAATTCGATTTTTTTTAAAAGAAAATATCAAAATAAGACCGGTTAAACCGATTTTTTTCGATTTTGATCGATTTACCGATTTTTCCTGGTTGAACCGTAAAAATAATTTTTTGTGTAACCGGACCGGTTCTATGACAGATTCTCGGTTCAACCGATTGAATTGGCCGATCCAACAGATTTTAAAAAAACACAGGTAATAATAAATAATAAAGCAATATGGATCATTTTTATAGATAAAGATAACCGTTATTATTAAAATGCGTTAATTACTATTACTAAAAGATACTACCTCCGTCCCGGGTCTTTCTTCAAAAAGACCAGGGCACACATATTAAGGAAAAGTTGGAGTATGTGAGTGTGAAGTTAAATAATAAAATATAAAAAGTATACTTTATTGACTTTTGTGAGTGTAAATTATTTCCTTTTTAAGGTGTGAAGAAAGAGTTGGGACGTCCCGAAATGGAAAAACAGGAAGAAAGAGTTGGGACGGAGGGAGTATGAAATTTTCATTAAAAAATATTATAAAATAGTTACTATACCTATTCAATTCAGAGTAAATTTCTGTTAAACTTGTTTAATGTATAGATTTATCTCACAAGATGTAGTTATTATATGAATAAATTAAGAGAACTAATAATTGTCAACAAATACATCTTTTAATATAAATTCCATGCTATAAAATTTGTCCATATAAATTTTTGTGTTCAATTTATAATTATATTAAGTGTCTTATAGATATAGCAAGTTTTAATACAACCCCTAATCAAACGCGTGTATTTTTTATTCTTTTTCCTATTAGGAAATTAATATTGTCTAGATGATCTTAAATACGAGCAAACGCTATGGTTCCTCAATCGTTTAAATTAATTCAACCGCGCGCATAGCAATTTATCACACCCAATTATGTGGGACAGATAAGTTTGAATTAATTTAAAAAATATTATTACATATTTTATACATTTATTCTTTGTCTATTTTACGGCCCTTTGACACACTTAAAATAGAAAATTCTTCACACACTCCATTCTGGCAATATCATCAATATCATATAAAATATCTTTTTTTTTTTTTTTTATTTAACACATACATCAAATTCGACTCATTACTTTCTTTTAATAAGTGAAATCAAATTTTATAAAATTAGAAGAACAGAGGGTAGAAGGCATGCGTACCCAAAGTGTCGACCATTAACATTTCAACAACCTAATATCATTTCCTTACATTATGTTGGTTTATAGTGCACCAACGATGGCTTTACAGTAATAAAAGACAGAAATGTAAAATGAGTAAAAGAAGAAAATATTACAAAATCTTCTACAAGCTGCAGTCTTCTTGGTCTCCAAATCCTTCTCGATGGAGTTTCACTTCAGTCACATACACACGAACAAAAAGAAAGAATACATGAAAAGTTGAGGCAAGGTGAAACCTTTTCCCGCAAAATAAACACTTCCCGGCTAGTGCACTCGGTTTGACATGAGTTTCAAGAGGTAAAATGACTTAGTCCTTTATACTAGTTGCACCACAAAGTACGAAGGCACCGGCGAACGAAATAAGTTGGTTATGTAACTGGACAAAATAAGAGTATTGTAGTATGTATGCATGCAGGAAACCAAAAATATCATGTAAGTGTTGATAAAAAGATATAAGGCGGTGTTTAAGGACCAGATTGCAAAGAATAAGTGGAATTACAAGAAGAAATGACACATATTAAAGATAATGACGAGCAACTCAAAGAAATCAAGAAGAAGACAAACAACTCATTCAAAATGATACAAAAGAGGCAAACAACTCGTACAAAAATGATGAGTGGCGCCTATTAGCTGGTCGCCTCCTGTGAAGAATTACTACTAGTTGGTCGCCTCTCAACAAAGAAAATACTAGCTGCTTGCCATCAATGTAGCTGCTCGACAACTCCAAGAAGATGGCCAATTTTATTATTTTTCCAAGCATTTTCTTTATACTAATCTTGTAATATACACGTAATGGGACACTTGTCAATCTCTTGTAACACGTGGCAATCCCATTGCCACCACCTGCTTGTACTATGCCTATAAATTGGCCCATTCTTACAATAAATAGCAAGAAATTGATTGCCTTAACAAAACTCTGCCGAATTCCTTCTCTTCATGCATTCCTCTAATTCCAGTAATCATAATAGTTAGATTGTTGATGGAGTTTAGTGTCTAATGCCACATTAATCATCATTAAAAAAAATTCATCAACAATAGGTTTTTTCAAGTGAATCAAACTATGCATGCATGTCCCTATTTATAGGCATGAACTCACTTAATACAGGCTTTCCCGAATTGAATGGCCATTAATGCCATAATGGGAGAGGGAAATCAGCAATCTGTAACCACCAGATTTAATTTGAAACATTTCACGAATCTGGACAGCCTATTGTCCAGGTTCGAATCTTCCAAACAAGCAAGGATTAACCTTCCTTTCAGCATTCCTGAATTTCGGGAATCGGAGTCTTACATTCATTTCTTCAAGGTCAGACTTTCCTGAAGTCCGAAGCACCAATTATGACCTGCCATTCTAATTTTGACCAATCAAGCACACAAGTTTACCTAATCGAAGCAGTAGTTCCAGTAGAGGTGCAGAATCAGACTTGGAAGGTGGTGAGTTATGACGAGGAAGTCAACAGCGAAGCCTTGGTTGTAAAGAAATATCTTCTAGAAGAGACTCGAGCTTCATCCGAACTAAGGAACACAACCAACAAGCAAAGAGCAGAACAGAGAGTTCAAAGTTGGTGAGTTAGTATTGAGAAGACGATTGGCAGTCCCATCGGACGTTTTTGGATCCAACTGGGAATGACCATTTCGAGTCTCTACGAGCTGGGCTAACGGGACATACAACCTAGAGGATCTTGAGGGGAAAACTTCATCTTACACTTGGAGTGCATCACATTTAAAGAAGTATTATCAGTAGTGTGAGTTCAGTTATGTTAAATTCCAGTTGAACATAACACTGTAAAATATAGTAAAGATTCACATAAAAAATATTGGTGACGATCTAGGAAGTGTTTGTCAAATAAATAAAGTTCTTGTTTTCTTGATGTATTGGCATAATTCAGTTCGCGAAGGACAAAAGTTTCGAAATATTATAATCAAGCCCAAGACAAAGCTGTACGACGCTATGGTTTAAGAAGTGCCCTACTAAAGGATCACTGTAAACCCACTGCCGTGTGTTAGCAAAATTTCAAATAGACAAAAGTGTTTAAGGCAAAGCATTCTATAAGAACCCAAATGCCCAAGAAATTCATAAAAAGTGTAACTTCGCAGTCGAAAGTGGCATAAGACGAACAAACACGCACCAATGAAAAGAGTGGGAAACGGTAAGATAATAACACTCAAAGGCAACGAGAATGACGAGATATATTTTTATATATTAAAAATATTGAGTAAGTACAAGGGAAAGCCTATAAAATCCGCTACTGGCAAACCCATAAAAAATGACAAAAAAGAGCAATCAATCCACGTAGGGGCAAGCTAACAAAAAAATAAAAATGTTAAAATTCCTAAGTCTGGGCAGTACGATCTGCCACAGGTGGAGCTTTTTCGCCGCCCTCAATAGGGTCACCTTGCCTAGCTGGAGGAGATAATGTGGGACGGTTGGTGAGTGGGCTGAAGGCATTCATGTCGATCATAACATCACCCGGCTGACCCCGAACATTTGAGATTGATCGCCCTCCAGCTCACCCATTTGCTCTCTCTCTCTTGCTCGCCAGTCAGCTCACCCTCACCAAGAGGTGAGGGATAGTCGCTGTTGGGAAGAATCTCTTTATTTTAATGATGTTAAAACCAGTTGACCTTGAGGAGATCAGCAGAGGTGGAAGTCAGCTGAGGTCAAGTCAGTTGAGGTCAGATCAGCTGAGGTGCAGATCAACTGAGGTCGGGTCAGCTGAGGTCGTCAATGGCTGCTATTTCCAGGATCTATCTGAACATAAGACAATCATGTCAAGGGGACAAGATCCAGAAACAGCTAAGAGATATCCGGATATGAAGGCAATTAATCAAGGAGACAAATCAGAATGAAGATCAGGCCTAACTAGGAAAGAAGTCAATCTGGAGATCAAGAATCAATCAATCACTATGATTGATTGATTACATATTTATAAGGAATTCAAATCCTAGTCAACTCTAAAGGCTAGTATTAGACACCTATAAATATGAGTACCGGAGAGAATATTTCAATAGGTTACTCACACGATTAAACTAGCAAAATCGCTGCACAATTCTCTTTGTACTCACATAACCCTACACAATTATTTATCATTTGAATGAATTTGTAGAAGTCTAGAAGTTAGTAGCAAGCCTGCACTAACAGATTGTAAAAGAGAGTTTTTTCTCTCGAAGATTGTAAGGAAGAAAGATAAGTGACTAGTGAGTGGATAGTCCTTCAAGTCCAAGTTGGATTGAGAAGAGTGGATGTAGGACAAGTTGGTCCGAACCACTATAAATCTTATGTTTTTACTTGCTTTATTTAATTGTTTTTACTCACTGCACTAAATAAACGGTTTTCTTAAAAAGGATTTAACTAAAATGTTTCCACACTAAGATCACTGCGCACTCAGCTGATTGTAAAGTCAACTGATTTTCAAACAAGAAAACTCAAAGTCTTCTTTAGGGACCAACAAGTGGTATCAGAGCTGTGTGTCCAAAAATACCACAGCCTGAGAAAATTTTTGTTGTCACCAGGGCAGATCCAAAATCCTTTTGAAAAATCTTGTGTGTTATTTCTCCTAACACTTTTTGCAGGAAAATCAGTGACATTTGAATAGCACCTGAATTAAATTATTCAGGATTTTGAAGATTATATCTTTACTGCTGATTCACCATCATCAGAGGATTTTTGCCTCATGGCAGACACAGAAGAGGTAAAAACTGAAACCCCTATGTTAGCTCACTTGCTCTTCTACCAATTCTATGGAGTCTGGGATGCAAAAGCTTCTCTTAGATATCCAATCATCTCTAAGTGTTTGTGCTAAACTAGAAGAGGATAACTCAAGGCTAAAAGCTGAAGTCTATCAGCTGATCCTCGAGAGAGGTCAGTTAGCAGAAATACCAGCAGAGCCCACTTCTTCACAGACTCAAGAGTCAGAAGACTTAAGAGTCAAATGTGAGGAACGGGAACAGTTGGTGGCTACGCTATTGGCCGAAAATCTAGGGTTGGAAAAGGAACACAAGCTATTAAAATTTAAGTTCAATGAACTCTTCATGGAGCATAAGCAGACCAAAGAAAATGAGGATCAACTCAAGTTGAAATTGTAACAGCTGACCAATGCACATAATGCAATGTCATTATAGATACTTCCTTTCAACAAGAGCGTGACAAAAGAGGTGTTGGCTTCCCTAAGTCCTCTAAATGAAAGAAAAAGGCACATGTTCAGGGAGCTGATAATAAGGGAAAAGAGAAGAATCAGATGAGGAGGGATCAGCCTGGACTATCCTAGAAGGGCAAGTCCAAGCAGAATCCTTCTCCACTCTTGGTTACATTTAAGCTACCACCCAAACCTGTAAATCAGCTAAGGTTGTTGTTTAAGAGTCATTCAAAGGCTCCAACAGGACTTACCCTTATAATCAGATGCTAGAGAGAGAAAGTGAGAGTGGAGAGTCGAGACTGGTGAGAAGGGGTCGGGTAGAACGTCCCAACCTTTATTCCGAGAGAAACCCGGTGAGGCAGCCATACTATCCAAACCATAGGTTTAACCAAACCAAACATTCAATCCCAAGGATTACTGGTAATAAGGCAATGAATGGCATCATTGGAAAAAATGAAGGGTTTTCGACTTCTAACAGAGATTTGAAGGGTTACCCATTAGAGGAGGATTCATGGTCATTCATGTTCAAAAAATTTCCAGAGGACTGCTGCCATGCGACATTGAGCAACATCTTCAAAAGAATTGGTTTTGTGTTGGATATGTATTGGCCAAAGAAGAGAGATAAAATAGGTAATCTTTTTGGTTTTGTTAGGTTTTATAAAGAACATGAGGAATGAAAATTATTAGAGGATCTGAACAACACCTGGTTCGGGAGTTATAAGTTGAGAGCATTCAGACCTAGATTTAAGAGGGAAATACTACCTCCTAAACCACTGTCTACAATGAATGAGAATATGCATCAGGAAGAGAAGAAGCCAGAAGTAGGATTCCCAGTTTCTAATATTGGAGGAGATGGCAGTTTTTTTACTTTTGCTGAAGCCTTACAAGGTGTTGGGAGCGATAAGATCCCCTTCAACAGGGAAAATGAACCAATGTTATTTCATTCATCAGATCAGGAAAAAAGCTGGTTAACTGGTTGTTTCACTGGATTCCTTAAGCGTGATTTCTCTTGGTCAGAACATAAGGAAGAATTATTAAATGAATGTGGAGGGAATCCTATCTTGACTCCGATGGGCGGCAACCTTCTATTTATTCAAAGTTCCACAGAGAAACCTACCAATGAGGCTTTAGTAGGTTTCAATGAATGGACAACATTTTGGTTCGAATGGATTAAGTCGTGGAGGGATATTAATGTGAGTCATAGCCGTGTGGTCTGGAAAAGATGGTTTGGTGTACCTCTTCACGCCTGGTCCATGAAAATTTTCTCATTAGTAAGCGCAAATTGGGGTTTGCTTCTTAACATTGACGATCCAACAAAAAACAAGTCTTGTTTGGATTTCGCTAGAGTTCAAATATCAGGAGCAATATCGATTCAGTTTGATAGGACGGTTCATGTCAAATTCGCTGGGGTTTCATTTAAGATACGCATTGTCGAAGAAATAATGGGCAACTACGAATCTAAATGTGAGTCGCATAGCGAAATATCAGAATGGTCGGACGGAAATGAGAGTTCTCGAAACTCAATACTGGTAAAATTTTCTGATTCGGTTAGTGAGGAGGAAACGTCTAGCATTAACAAGCCGGAGGCTCAAGTTTTAGATGAAGAATTAGGGTTTAGACCGCAGTTAATGGAAAGATCAACGGAGTATCATGGTGTCGTTTCAAATCATGAGGTGGTGGCACAAGATGGAGAAGTACAGATAGAATTAATTGAGTCCTCATTGGAAGCAGAGAAATTGATGATTATGCCTCCTATTAGTATGGGGAATATATCATCCTTGAATACCGGACTTGAAGTAATTAAGGATGCATCAGCTTTGGCAAATAAGGATGGGCCCCACCAATTTGAAGACTTTTCAAGGAATATTGGGTTGACATATTTGGAAAACTCTTAACATCCAACTATAAAGCTTGGTGGGCCATTTTTGAATGATTCAGAAACCCATCTATCGGATAATTTATTGCTGGATCAGGAAGAGATTTTGAAAGCCCATCAAGACAAGCCCACAATTGTCTTAAGTAAATTGGGCCATTCTGAGAACTCCAACTCCTCCACTAATTTTTTTGTTGAACCCCCTCTATCCATTATTCCCTCGATCCCAAGTGTTGTTTCCCCAATCCAGGCGGACTCTTCTACCGTCAAATCCGCAGTTGCTAAATCTGCAAAACCAAAACACTCTTAGAGATTTCCAACCCTCAAACTAGCAAAAACCCGTCTTCAATCCAAAGAAATTTTTCCTAAAAAAATTCCAGCAGTGAACCCTACCCAGATGAAGAGAAAAAGTGTATTTGTGAAGGATAAAGAGAAGTTGAAAAATCCCCAGAAAAAGTTTACTCGAAAAATCTGCCCCAACAAGACTGAGGTTTCGAATTCGATGAACAACAAACAAATACATAAAGAGGTGGGCAGCAGCCATATTTGTGCAGTGGATGATCTTGTTTCTAAGAATATTAGAGATGAAGCTATCCTTACTTGGAACCTGGGAAAACAACTTGGATTAAATTCACAAGGTCAAGACGAGAGTATGATCATAAGGTTGTCTGAATTGGAATTGGCAGCAACCAAAAATAGCATGCAGGCTGAGGAGAAAAATAAGGTATGTTCTCGATGAAGATCCTTTCTTACAACATTACGGGGATGGGGAGTACGGTAAAAAGAAGGGAGATTCATTCTTTGATTAGGAAATTTAAGTTTGATTTTTGTTGTCTGCAAGAAACAAAAGATGAGAATCTGGGTGTGGAAACTTGTAGAGAAATTTGGGGTCCCGGGAATTTTGATTGGGCAAAACGAAACTCGATTGGGAGATCTGGGGGTATTATGTGTATTTGGAATACAGATAAATTCACTGCTATAAGTACTTGGGACATGGCTGGGGCTGTGGTGGTAAATGGTTTATGGGGTGCAGAGAGACATCGATGTTGCATTGTGAATGTTTATGCACCTTCTCTTCTAGCAGATAAAATTGATCTTTGGGACCAAATTCATACAGTTGTCCAACAAAATGATGATGAATGTGTGTGCATAGCAGGGGATTTTAACTCGATAAAAGTTTCGGGAGAAAGGATAGGCAGGGGAAATTCAATTCACTCAAATGATATTGCTATTTTTATGAGTTTATTCGGGATTCAAATTTACTTGATCTCCCCTTGATTGGTAGAAAATTCTCAATATACCAACCTGATGGAAAATGCAAAAGTCGGATTAATCGCATCCTTGTAAACATCAATTGGATGAGGCTGTGGCCCTCCTCCCTTCTCAAAGGCCTACCTAGAACGATTTCTGATCACTGTCCCTTAGCTTTGGAAACTAAGGAAATAAACTGGGGGCCAAAACCATTTCGTTTTATTAATGCTTGGTGTTCATATCCTAAATTCTATGAGTTTGTGGAGGAAGCCTGGACAAGATATGATATTGATGGATGGGGCGATTACATAGTGAAAGAAAAACTCAAGAGGTTGAAGGAAGATCTGAAGAAATGGAATATTGAAGTTTTTGGTTCAATTGAGCATAAAATTGACAATCTGAAGAAGGAGATCCAAGAACTTGACCTTGTTGATGATGTCTTTGGTCTTGAGGAGGATGAAGTAATTAAAAGGAAGAAAACGATGGCTGATATGTTTAAGAGCGTAAACCAGCGAAACAGTTTACTTGCTCAGAAGACAAAAATCAGATGGTTAAAAGAAGGAGATGTGAACTCAAAATTCTTTCATAGGGCGGTTAATTTTTGAAGAAAAAAGAATGAAATAGCAGGGTTGTTCTTCAATGGGGAGTGGATTGAAGATGTCACATCTATAAAAGATGGAGTGCACTCTTTTTTCAAGAACCATTTCAGCAACACTAATTTGGTGCGGCCCAAGTTGTCAGCTGAAATTTTTTCTAATAAGCTGTCTTTAGAGGACAATGAGCTCATCTCAGCTCCTTTGACTGAGGAAGATGTGAAATTAATAATTGATAATTGTGAGAGCTCCAAGAGTCCGGGACCTGACGGGTATAACGTCAAATTTATCAAGGTTTGTTGGGGAGTGATTAAGGGAGATTTTATGAAGATGGTGTTGGAATTCCATGAACATGGCTAGTTAGTTCAGGGGATCAACCCCTCTTTCATTGCCCTTATCCCCAAAAAGGAAGATGCATCTTGTCTATCGGAGTTTAGGCCAATATCCCTTATTGGGTGTGCTTATAAAATCATCACTAAATTACTAGCAGCTCATCTTAGCAAAGTCATGGATAAGCAGATTTCAATTAATCAAAGTACCTTTGTGGGTGAGAGGAATATTGTGGATGGGATCTTAATACTAAATGAAGCAATTGCAGAAGCTAAAAAAAAGAAAATGGAGAGAGCATTCTTCAAGATTGATTTTGCCAAAGCATATGACTCAGTTGACTGGAATTTTTTGGATATGATGCCTGAAGGGTTCAATTTTTGCAATAAATGGCGTAAGAGGATAAAAGAATGTGTTTCGAGTGCATTTGCTTCAGTTTTAGTTAATGGGACTCCATCAGGGGAGTTCAAGATTGAGAGAGGATTAAGGCAAGGGGATCCCCTCTCCCCCTTCCTTTATCTTCTTGTGGCGGAGGGTTTAAGTCTCATGGTATCCAAGGCGACAGAATTAGGTAGCTTTAAAGCAGCTGGAATTGGAGATGATAAAGTTCAGATTTCTCACCTACAGTATGCAGATGACACAATCTTTGTAGGATCGGTGTGCTCTCAAAATGCTTGGGTGATGAAAAGAATTCTAAAAAACTTTGAATTACACTTGGGTCTCAAGATCAATTACAACAAATGCTGTTTAATGGGAATAAATGTGAGTGAGTTTAGAATTCAAGAGATGGAGGAAATTCTAGGATGTGTCATTGGTGAGCTTCCGTTCTCATACCTAGGTATCTGGGTTGGTGCAAGTTACAAGAGACCAAGAGAATGGGCTGCCCTCGTGCAAAAATTTCAAAAAAAGATGAAGTCTTGGGAAGATCGGAAGATTTCTTTTGGGGGGCGTATTACCCTTCTAAATGCAGTGTTGTCTTCATTGCAAGTGTATCTGTTCTCCTTTTACAAATTACCTAAGAAAACCTTGAGAGTTCTTTCGGCTCTTCAACGCAAATTTCTTTGGGGTAGGTGTGAAAATAACACTAAAATGTGTTGGGTGAGCTGGAAAAATATTTTTAAATCAAAATATTTGGGAGGGTCTAGGGGTTAAGGATTTGGAGGTCTTTAATAGAGTGTTATTGGGGAAGTGGGTGTGGAGGTTCCTTGTTGAGGGGGAAGGACTTTGGGTTAGAATTCTAAGGTCTTTATATGGTGATTTTGATATGGGGTAGTCGAGTATTATCTTAAAGGGTAGCTGGAATAGAATGTCGAGTTGGTGGAAGGATGTTTTGAGTAATGTGTCAGGGGATGGGGGAAAGTGGTTGTGGGGAAATTTAGAAAGAATTGTTGGAAATGGGAAGTGTACAAGTTTTTGGGACAGCTTGTGGGTTGGGGGCGAGTCTCTCAAACATAGGTTTACTAGGTTGTTTCATTTAAGTTCATTAAGGGAGACAAGAATTAGTGATATGGGGAGATGAGTTAATGTGGCTTGGAATTGGGAGTTAAATTGGAATAGAACACTTTTTGATAGAGAAGCATCTGCTGTTAACGAACTTCTTTGCTTTATTAACAGGGTTCAATTAATGGAAGACAAGAAGGATACTTGGAAATGGAAAGCTGCACCTAATGAAAAATTCAAGACGAAGAAGGCTTATGAAATTGTGAGTGCTCCTTCATCTTCATTGGTTAGGGATACATTCATTACCTCGGCCCTTAGTCAGATTTGGAGTAAGATATCTCCACTCAAAACTTCGGCGATGGCTTGGTGACTTGTACAAGATAGATTGCCTACTCGGATGAATCTCATGAAGCGAAATATACTACCTTAAAATGGAGACACAAGGTAACCAGGGGAGCTAGCTCACCTGGCCATCGGGCTCCTCACTTGAGTGAGTGACCTGGGTTCGATTCCCTTTGTGAACGAATTAGGAGGGAGATATAAGGGTGGACTTGGAGATATTCTTGGGATGTAAGGAGACTTGGTGAACTAACTTCTAACTACTAACAACTAACATTGTCCGATAGAAAAAAAAATGGAGATACAAGGTGCCCGTTATGCAGTCTTTTACCGGAAACCGCTGCTCATCTCTTTCTTGAATGCACGGTATCTTCCAACATCTGGTATGCTTGTTATAACTGGTTGGGTGTTTTTGGAGTTGGTCATTCTTAGATTTCTCATCACTTCTTGTCTTTTTCTAGAATTCTATCGGGCAAGAAAGGTAACATGTTTGCTTCTAGCTTGTGGATATGCATTGTTTGGATAATTTGGAAAGGGAGAAATAGGTTATTTTTTTATGGAAAGGAATTCGTTCTTGAGAATGTTTTAGATGAAATTAAGGGTAGATCCTGGAGTTTGCTCGGTGAAATACCCCCTCCTTCTGTAATTACTCTTTTGCTGACTGGTTAGAAAATCCTAGGAAATTACTTGTGAGCTAATGGCTTTTGTATAGCTAT
>JAPKLY010001579.1:16645-40007 GCA_026898435.1 Prunella vulgaris | reverse complement strand
TTTCTATACATTCATCATGGATTATTATTATTATTATTATTATTATTATTATTGTTGTTGTTGTTGTTGTTGTTGTTATTATTATTATTTAACGCTGCAATATATATAATTGTGTCTCAAATATCTATTATTTAACTTTGCAAATTGCAATATATATTTGAGAAATTGCCTCTGAAGTACACCCTTTATATATTTTTTGTTGTCGGGTCACTCTACTTTTATTATTTACCACTAGCCCATAAATTTACATATTCATAGATCAACAAACCCACCCCACACGCCCCTCCCCCCACCCTACCTTCCGTCTTGAATTTCTTCACTTTATATCATCTTGTCATGTCATGTCTCATCCCCCAAGTCATTAACCACCCCCCAATTTAGTGTAGTCATGTTATTAACCTACCCCCAACTCATTACCCACCCATCTCCCCCATTCATTATGCACCCCTCAATATATTATTATAAATACACTTTATTATTTTTCAATTTTAATTTATATATTATTTTTTATATTTTTTCATGTGATTGATCTCTTTTATTTTACTAAAACATACTAGATTTTCAGTTATACTATTAGTTATAAAAAAACGAAATATTCATATTGAACGTGCTCTTTTTTTCTTAATGTTAATTATTTATTCTGAGCAAGTCACCTAGCCATCCAATAGATTGGACCACTAAAAATGAATAGGGCCTATACACCATCGACTTGTATATGAAGGTTTTTCTAAATTATATTTCTTTATTTTCCCATACATAGAATTAATATTTCATCCAATACAAAAGGTATCGCTTTATAAATGCACATATATTATGAAAATATCCGTTTTTTTATTATTGTGATTACCTTAATAAACATTTATTTTCTTATTAAAACAATAAATTTATCTAAATATTTTAATAATTTTAAGAATAGTTTAGGAAAAAGTGTAATTAATTGAATCAGCCGGTTATAAACTAGTTTTATCGCGCACCTGTTTTACAATAATACAATATAGTATACAATCAATACTATAATATATATATATATTAATAAAGCAAGTAGAATTATTAAAAAATTATACACAAAATGCAAATTAATTACACGGTAAAACTAATTTGCTCAAAATTTCGTCAAATTAATTTATATTGACAAGTATAAAACATGTTCAGATTTTCAAATGTAAAGTTAAAAATAAAATGTCATTTATAATGGGCAGTAGTATATTGTGGACTGAGTATTTGCAGACACAATTTGACCAACTATCATGATATAAATGTAATTGATTAACTCTAACATCGATTACATTCGTAGCTCAAGAAAATTGGACGATGGATTAATTCATCTTCCTAATCCAAATCTTCAAATAATTGTTTAGTCTTGTATGTATGAAAAGTAACTCTTACTTGTACTAAAATGTCACAATATAGATAAAAAAATGTTTTCTACTATAATAGAGTTAACTTTTTAAAAAATACATTTGAATTGTTCGGTATATCTGGTACACATGTAACACAAATAATATGGTGTCAAGTACAAATTACTCTCTGCAGTCAAGCAGTCGTAATTCGAGTGAATTTAATCAAATTTTTTTTCTCTAAAGTTGTTACACGCTGTAACAACTTAATTAATTAATTAATTATGTAAATTTCATTGATTTGATAGTTCATCTTAGTTGCAATGATTTGAGTATATAAGAAATGCACACCAAATGTTTGACATAACAATATTGTTGTTATTATGTTTTCTTTCGGTTAATCTGTCATTTTGTTTATCCAAACAACAGATTGTTAGGGACTAGTCATCTTACCTGGGAAATATTTGTAAGCAAAATGATATATGCAACAACACCTAATTAACTTCTCAACTAAGTTAATCATTATACTTAAATTATATTCCTTCTGTCCCAACCAGGTGAGCTAATTCATCTGGTCACCGGACTCCTCACTTGAATGAGTCGGATTTGCTAATTAGTTCGAATTGCAAAATTATTTAAATTTCAAAATTTTAGATTACAATTTTCAAAATGATTATAATTGTATCTGCAATTATGTCTTTATTTGTTCATGTATAATGTGTATGCTTTTAAATTATCGAAATGAGTACTTCGAAATAATCAAATGTCCAACAATAAATACAAATTTATATATATCCATTATGAATATAAATAATTACTTATAAGAAAAAGTTAGTAAATTAAGGAGATTAAAGAAATTGATTACTTTAAGATGTTAGAATAACATGCATACACATATATAATGAGTACTAGATAAAATAATATAAACATAAATATGAATAAAGAATATGCATGAAATAAATGATAATTTTGTTGCGATTAAATTAATGCGTGCTTTTCTTTTCTTTTAGACGCTGCTCCAGACAGCAGCCAATAATGCTAATCAATATGTTAATTAATTATCATTTTATATAATAAAAAAATATTATGCTAATTGTGAACACATCTATTTACATTGATATATATACAAAATTATATTTCATATAATCATGATACTTTGAATTTAATCATATTATGTTGCATATATCAATTGTGTGGTGGGAGCATTGTATCATGTGTTAATTAAAATTGAATATTAATAAACCGGATTTTTCTATAAAAAGTTTTAGTTTTTATTTTTATAAAATTAATTATTATACTCCCCCGTCCCGGAACACTCTTCACACACTTTTTTACATACTTTTTAAGAAAAGTGTGTAAAAAGTAGAGTATTGATAGAGATGTGTGAAGTTATATATATTATTAAAGTAATGAAATTTGTTGAAATGAGTGTAAAAATAATGATATTTTATGTACATATATGAATATTATGAGAATAAAATTAAAGTAATTATTTTCATCTATAGGGTATGTAAAGTGTTATGGGACGTGTCGGAAAAAAAAGTGTGTAAATTGTTCAGGAAGAGAGAGTATATATTAGGAGGCTGCCGAATCTAAGTTGGATGAATAGGTGAATACTCCCTCCGTCCACAAAAATTGGACTACCTTGGTAATTCACGGTTATTAAGAAAAATTGATGTTGATGTGTAAAAGTGAGTGTATTAGTATAAAAAAATATTTAATTATTAAAAAAATACTTGATGTGATGGGTAAAAGTGAGTATATGTATATAAAAAAATGAAAATAATGATTGTAAGTTTTCCATTTTAGGTAAGTAGACCATTTATTGTGGACGATCGTTTAAGACAACGTGGACCATTTATCGTGGACGGAGGGAGTAATATATATGAGTATATTATATAGATGACTACTTTACTGAGATTCTTTAGTCAAGTTGTGATGTCTACTTTTCATAAAATTTATTGTTAGAGTACTTTTTTTTTCCTTTTTAGGTTCTCATTATTAAATCAACAACTTTATCAACAATTTTTTCGATAGTTCTCCTTCTTTGTTTTCGCACTTAATTTAGTGTTTGGTTAAAATAATTTTTCTTAATGGGTAAGTCTTTTGTGCATCAGTTATACCATGCAATTCGAGTGTATTTTTAAACAGTTACACTATTTATTATTAAAAAGTACACAAATTATTACTGAAAAGTTACACTATTAAAGATACACTTTTCAGTAATAACATGTGTAACTTTTCAGTAATATTTTGCGTAACTTTTTAAAAATAAACTTGAGTTGCACGGTGTAACTTATGCATACAAGACTAAACCCTTCCTAATTAGTGAAATTTCTTGTTTGTTTGTTCTTTAAAAAAAAAAAAGTTTTTGTAAGTGTGGAATTCTAAATAGTATTAGTGATAGTGTGGCATTGTATTGCACGTGAAAAAGAGTATAGTGGAACCGACATAATACATCAAAGGTCCACACTAGCACAAATGATGGCCGATCGAATGCAACCCAAATTCCCAAATAATAATAAAAAATAAAAAAAAAGATCACATGCAATACAATCTTAAAAAGGTCCCACAAATTTGGATTACGTTTGTTCATCATAGTTTGGACATTCATACGATATCCTTTTTTGCCTTTTCCAAGTATGAAATCACAATTAATGTTATTCTCAATTACTTTAATTGTTGTAATTATTAGCTACGTGCATAAAATATTGAAAATGATACTTAAATTCATATATAGATTTATATTATAGTGTGAGCTGTTATAGATTTTTTTTTTAAAGTTTCAAAGTATTAATTATTATTATGGTGGGGCTCGAGTGTGGAGAATTTGCTGCTATTTTAATTTTGCAAGAATCATGTTTTCAACCTTTCAAAGAAAAAAAATATTTTCAATATTCCCTCTTAATTTATATCATAAGCGTGACAATTAATAATTCCGAAATTGATCATGAGCTACAGCAATATAAATATTTAAATTGATGTGGACTACTACATCAATAATAATAATAATAATAATAATAATAATAATAATAATAATAAAAAAAAAAAATAATAATAATAATGAAAACGAACTCTGTTTACAAAAATACACATTTTCTCAGAGAGGATTAGGATTATTTTATTATTTTATTAATTAATTGCCATGAACAACTTGAGGTTGAGGTTTAAGGTTAAAATAAAAAGGAAAGAGAGAGAACCACCTGGTTGACTTATTACAAGGACAATATGCCACGCGTGTTTGTTTAGTTGGATGGCTCACGTGAGGAGTATGGATCATGCCGTATGGTCGGCTACCTTCAATAAATGCGCAACTAAATCGACTTAAAAAAAAAAAATTAAGTGATTATTGTTTTAGGATAATCAGCAAAGATGAAGAACGAAGAACACATAATTTGTTGACCCAGTTCACCTGAAAGGCTACATCTGGGGGCATACAAAGCCAGGAAATTTTTTCACTATTTCTGTGTATGAGATTCCTTTTTATAGGTTACAAACTAGAGTTACAGAAATATAAGATACATAATGAAATGACTAAACTATCCTTCTAGTAAATACTTTTGATGAAGGCACATAAATGTAATTTCCTTTAACACTCCCCCTTGTGCCGAATCAAAATGATGAATGGTGCATGAATGTTGCCCTCAATAAAATCTTGCCAAGTAACATCCATATAAAAAAAATAAACCTTGGTCGAAGGGAAAATGAGTTGCAGCGCACCTATGTTAAGACTCCCCCTGAAGTCTATACCTCTCAATTGATATGTACATCTATCAAGTGAGCTCATAAAGTTTACACATCTCAATTCCTTTAAGACGTTTCTCAAAGTTATCTTAGACAATGATTATGTAAATAATTCAGCCACAATTTCTTCAGAGCTTACTTAAATTACTTGAATCTTGAACGAAGATTGTTGTCGCATGTTATAGAAAAACTTCGGTGATATATACTTCATATTATCACCTATATAGCACAGATTCATTTGTTCAATACATGCAATGTATTTTTCGTATATACATAAATGATCTTTAGTGGTAGAACTCAAGCCACTGATTCCTTAAATGTGTGATGATAGACTTTCACTAAATACACTCACAAATAACTATATGTAAGGTAATAATCTCTAAATAGCTTTAAGAGATATCTATCAAAGTTTCTTAGTTGATGCCCAAGATATACCATGTTTCTCATGGTAAATACATAATCAATTTGGGTGTTCATGTGGTTAAGATATAACCAACATTAGTAGATCCAAATAACATATTATTTGGTGTATAAGTGTATAGGATAGCATTCAATATTTTCTCAAGGGTTGCAATTTCATTTGTCGTCCCTTAAAGCATTTATATAATAAATAACATGCCCATATCAATGATTTCTTTTAAGTATCAAAGTACATTCTTGACACTATTCCAATGATATTATGTTGGTCCTGTAATAAATTTAGTTAACAAGTTCATTGAGAAATTAATATCTGGCCGAGTATATTTAGCTAAGTACAATAATGCTCCTATTGCACTTAAACAAGGAATTTCAGTTCCTAATATCTCTTCGTCATTTTGCTTTGGACAAAATGAATTTTTCTTTAAACCCAAACATCGGCCGATCATGAGAGTGCTAACAGAATGCATTTTGTCCATGTTAAATTGCCTGAACATCTTTTGGACATCTGCAAACTGGTGGATAAGTATTCCACAAACTCAATAAAATTGAGCTTTCCCAAGATCCTTTATCTCAAATTCAAATTTCAATTAGTTTCAGGATTCCTCTTATTTCATTAAGAGTACCTATGTTCATCCATCAACATAAGAGTCATAATCGCAAATCGAGAAACTTATTTTTCTTTATAAATACGAAGGGCATTGTTCTTTGTTTTTGTAACCTTTCCCAATCAAGTAGTCACTTGACTTGGGTAGTAGAAGGCCATCAGACACTTTCATATATATCTCTGAATCAAGATCCTCATTGAGATATACAGTAACCACATTCATAAGCTGCATTTCCAATCCTTCGGATGCTACTAAGCTAATTAAGTAGCCGGACGTTATAACGCCAATAACAAGTGAGTGTGTCTCCTCATAATCAATTCCAGAGCGTTATGAGAAACCTTGCGCTATAAGGCAAGTTTTTATATCAGGACCATATATTTCTCATTACGCTTTATGACAAAGAGTTATTTATGTCCTATAGGCTTTACACTTGGTCGGGCTAGCACTACCGGACCAAATACCCATCACTTTGTCAGAAATCAAGTTCTACCAGGATTGATTCCTGCATTTAGGCCAGTTTGCTCTTGTTGATATTCTACAACTGAGCTTGGTTCGATATCATTGTGCTCTATATTTTCTTGAGCAACATAATAAATAAATACATCACTAGTCTGTGTGCAATGTCTGTCCATCGACTCATTTGCACTCTCATAATTAATAGAGATTTTTCATTCTCTGGAATCATATTGAACATTGGAGCGTCATCCAGTAATGATTCTTGGACATAACTATAAACAGAGACAATCTTATGAGATGTATTTTCGACATTGATGATCAATGAATTGAATTGTGCCGCATCTACCATTCCTTACTTTGGGTGGTGTCAATCGAACCAGGTGGCCTCCCCCTTTTCCTTTTAGGAGCCACGGCCTCAACCACACCTCCACCAAGTGTGGTTGCAACACCTTTTCTACGGTGTTGTGCCCCTTATTGGGGACTTCTAACCTTGGAGGCACATTTGCAGCTGATATGTATGACCCAGTCACTTTAGCAATATCAATGAACGAATCAGGCATCAAATCTGTTACGTTCTAGATATTTATTATTTTACATCACTTTTTCATTGTGAAGTTTTGGGGATCAAGTGAGACAGAGTAAGAATCGACCACGATACTTCCTGTCGTTCCCACAAAAAAAATCTTTTTCTTATCTCCCCCTAACGACGGGAAGACTGCCTCATTTAAGTGACAACCCGCAAATCTACCGGTAAATAGGTCGCCTGTCAAAGGTTCTAAGTAGCGGATAATTGTTCAAGATTCATATCAAACATAAATACCTAATCGTTTCCAATAACCCATTTAGTGCGTTGTGGAGGTGCAATAGACACATATGTTGCACAACCAAAGATGCGTAAATGTAAAATATCAGACTTATATCCAGTTACCAACTGGTACACAGGTTGTTAACAGTGGGTCTAGAACGAATAAGTAAAGATGCATGCAATATTGCATAATCCCATGCAGAGATAGACATGTTGGTGCGCATAATCAGTACCTAACCACCATTTATTTTCTTTAGATGGTGGCCTCTGTGAGACCATTTTATGTAGCACGTGGGTATCAAGATGCTTTACATTGATCCTGATATATATGCAATAATCATCAGATGTTTTTGATGTAATAATGTGATATTGTGATTAGGGTGGTGAGCCCTAAAACATGTACTTTGTGCTAAGAGTTTTGCATGCATAATGTCTTGTGGACAGTAAAGTGACATGTGACCTGCATGTCAAAGTATAATCCAGTACCATAAAATACTTGGATGGTCTGCATTCTGGATAACTTAATCCACAAATATCATCATATATCTTGTGTAAGAATGAAATATTTTATTTTGTATCTTTAGCATAAACAGGTCTCAGTGTTACTTTTGCTAAAGAGTAGGCTTTGCATAATAAGTGACTTGCCTTAAAAATTTATAATGAGGCAGAGTGAGATGTAAATAGTATATCTTGTGCTTCAGAAAATGAGAAGTGCGACAGTGCAACAAAAAGATCGATATCATACATTACATCGAATTTTCATCTCATTATGTGTCACTCAAAAAAAATATAAGAATATAATTTGAATTCTTCAAATTATGAATTATCATATGTCAAAGCCTTTATAATAATGTGGTGTTCAAAAAATCCAAATTGTGGTGAGGTACATCTCACTAGATCAACATTTTTGTTCCTTTAAAATGTATTTTCTTTCACATTTATTTGATATACAAATTTCATTCTCACAATGTATTTATAAATAACGTTGGCACAAATATTTTTAAAATTTTAACATGGTTCGATTAGCTCTTAATGCATATGGAGCTTTTTTTTTTCAACAATTGTCTCATTAAACATTGTTCCTTGTTCTTTTTAGAAATCTCATATTCTTTTGAGTTTTAATTTGAACAAAATGATTTACTTTTCAATTTGAATAAAATGATTTGCTTTTCATTTAATATTTTATTTTATTTCGTAGATGTATCACTTTACATTGTGATAATATAACTTTTGAACCATATATACTAAATAAATTCAGTAACTTTGAATTAAATATAAATGAACCAACGTCAATAAAAGTAAAGTCTCGTACTAAAATCTAACTCAAAATTTATCAATAGTCTAATTAACTTTAAGACCAAAATGAATATTTTAAATAAATGAGGCATAATACCTTTTCAACATTCTTGAAATATGAGGAATTCATTAGCAAAGTCCATGTTGCTATTAAAAATTATTATCGTGAGATTAATATAGTGGGCATCATGTACTTTAGATCCCATTTACCATTTATTGTTAACTGCTATCTTGTGCTTGCATTACAATTTGATTTGGTACACCACTACTACAAATGGTGCATTATTCTCATTTTCGTATGGAATAATATGTCATGTCCCATTTTCTTTTGGGTTCTTTCCATTGTTCTATTAATCAAAATTAGCCTCGAAAATTACTTTGTCCCAATAGGCTTAAAATATTAGTGCCATACATCTCAGCTACTTGCAGCGTATTAATTAGCTGAAGTATGAAAAATAAAGAGAGCCCTTCCCCCTTTTTTTTATTATATCATTTTCTTGTCGTTTTCTTTCAACAGAAAATAAAATATATTTCAAGGAGCAACATATGATTGTTTAAATCCTTGACCATTTTTGTAGTCAAGTAAATGAATTTCATTTCATGGGCTAGAACTTTGAAAATAAAATGTCCATTTAAGGCCCCACACTGTTCGTTGTGTGTTTTCAATAGATAGTATTTTTTGCGTAAAATATGATCAATGTGTATCCTCACTTCTTTAATTTGACCTTGTCGGACAGTTCTTTGTCCTTGGTATCCGTGTATAATTTAATTTTGAAGACATAAATTCCTCCTATGAAACTCAAGAATGATACTCAGTTTCTTTCGAGTCCAATATAGTATAATCAGGTCCAATACATTCAACCATTTATTATAAAATATGAATTTAATATGCAAGCATAGCAATATATAATTCTTTTTCAAGAATGTATCCATTTGAATTAGATTTTGAGACCATGGGTCACGTATTTATCGATGCTTTGTGAAAATGCTTCATCACATTCATTTGTAATTCATAATTATCTTCCATGAATTTTCTTTATCATGGAGATTTTCAATAGTAAATATGTATTTATACACATAAATAATTTACATGACTCAATATGCATACTACATGAATTTCATTAAAAAAATCCTAATTTCTACAACAAATAATCTCAAGCCTATTCTGCGGCAAACAATTCTAAATGCAGATGTTTAAAAGGGATTAAGCCTCTTTACCAGAGCGGAGTCCTACTGTAAGAACTCCAAGAACTCCAAAAATAAACACTGTATAGCCTCAAAAATAGCAATACCAGATTGAGTACTGTAATAAATTCCCTCGCCAAGGCTTAAGAAATGAAGGACTTTTGCTAGTGATCAGAACTGCTTCAGTGATAATTTTTTTTTCTCAAAATCTGAAAAAAAATTGGTAGCTCTCCACAGAGGCTTATTCTTCAAATTTGGGATTGATTAGTTGTAGAAAGAAATTGAAATTTAATGTTGCAATACTATTGTATATAACAAAAATTTTCCTTCTAACATCATACTAAATCCTGCATAAGAGCATAACTATATTTCTTTACTTTTGATTATAATTAACAGTTAGACTGCATATGGTATTCATCCTAATCATAGTTTTGAAATAATATTCAACAAGGAAATGATAAGTTTATCAACAGAATACCAAATGCCCTTTAAGTGCACATGCTCAGTGACGCAATACTAGGGTAGGCTCTACCTTTTTTTCAAAAGGTTTCTTCTTCATGTGTTTGCTTCAATTAAGGCATTCTGAGATCATACATACATATCATATGGGCTCCATTCATATTTCTTATCATGCTATATTTCATATAGTGTGCCACATTCAAGGGGAGCCATAAGACACAGCCTGTGCAAACTAATGGGACACAGCCCGTGAAGACAATAAAACACAGGACTTAACACAGAAGAGGGTACAACCCAGAAAATTGACAGAAAAACTCCCGCAGGGTGGGTTCACAGCCCAGCATATTCATAACTCACAGTCATATAATTATTCTAGAAACTGAGCGGAGTGAGTTTACCTCCTTTTAACAAAGCGGAAATGTGCTGCCAAAATGAGGGCGACGCCACTGGTGAGTGAATTAGGAATTATGCCCACTGAATTATGTGCACGCAGTGATGCACCTAATTCGCTCAAATGGGTCGAACTGTGGCTGGGTTCGAGTGACTTACAGAGGTGAAAACAAACGCAAACGGGGCGGTGGAAATTGGCTATCAATTCCGGCTGGGATTTCGAATCGACGGTAAGGTCGAGGTTCGTCGACTGGACAGAGCAGTGCGACGAACAGGGCATCGAATTTTCGGGCAGGCGTGGCTATTCGAAGAGACGAGCACGGCTGTGGCCCTGTACGCGTCGGCTGTGCTTCCATTTCTTTGCGGTGAGAACGATGGTCAAACAATTGGGGAGACGGGATAGACGAACTATTCTGCCTCCATTTGCCGGAATTCTGTTCTTAACCACCGAGTGCAGCCAATTCTGTTTTCCGCCTGAATTTCTGTGAGAAGGTGAGAGGGGGACGGCGGCTAGGGTTTGTGATTGTCAGGGTCAAATTTCAGCTGCCGCCGCAGGTGTAATCCTCACGGCCAGAAATTCAGATGATAAAAATATAATTTCTAAATCCTAATCGGCAAAGCAATTCGTGCTGATAACGTGTTTTAGGATAATCAGCAAAGATGAAGAACGAAGAACACATAATTTGTTGACCCAGTTCACCTGAAAGACTACATCTGGGGGCATACCAAGCCAGGAGATTTTTTCACTATTTCTGTGTATGAGATTCTTTTTTATAGGTTACAAACTAGGGTTACAGAAATATAAGATACATAATGAAATGACTAAACTATCCTTCTAGTAAATACTTTTGATGAAGGCACATAAATGTAATTTCCTTTAACAATTATGTGATTTATTTTATTTGAAAAAAATTAATATTTGGGATGATCGATTTGTTAGGATTGTGGGAAATATTTAATTTTTAATTAAATAATGAATAATTTAATTGGTATTGTTTGATTAATAAAATAAAGATATTAAAATTAATTTTCTGAAAATTAATTGATACGAGTGCGTTCTACTCGTGGAATATGTGAACTTAATGTATTCATATTTACAAAATCAATTAATGGTGAATGAGAAATTAAGTCAACAAATCAAATGTAATTAATTCTCATCTCACATTGGAAAATGGAGTAAAAAGTTAATAAAGCTAATCAAATTATAGTTGATTGATTGACAATCAAAATTGTCACATGCTCCAGCCGAGTCTCGCCCGTGGCCTTGGATTTGGGCCTGATATCCATCTAATATAGTACTCCCTCAGTCCCAAAACTACTTTCACACGTCTAAAAAAGAAAACTTTTTACACTCATAAAAGTCAATAAAGTACAATTTTTTTATTATTTAATTTTATACTCACATACTTACTTTTTCTTAGTTCGCATATTCAGAACTATTATAAAAATAGTTATTGAATGGGGGAGTAATACTTTGCATAAATATGTGAATATTTTGTGCATATAAATTAAATTAAAATTGTGATGGAGTAACAATAATATGGAGTGACAATAATGACATAAGAAAAAATATATATGAATCATGCGAGTAGGGTCAACCTTCTAAATTTCAGCACCATGCAACCCTCGACGACGTTTAGCAGCCACTATACTTTACCGTGCAAGTAGAAATAACAATGAAGAGCCATTTATGACCTCAAATTATTAACTCTACTTTAATTATTAATTATTCAAATTTATATTTGGATAACGTGCTGACTCCCGTCAGTGTACATTTTTTTTTCCTAAGTTTGATTTAGTTTTGTGATTAGTTTAAATGATTCTTTTTCTATAGTTGGATAACGATCGAGATGAGTTTTTCTACGAGTAAGTATTTTTTAAATTAATTTTATTGTACAATTTAAAATAACATTATACTCCCTCCGTCCACGATAAATGGTCCACGTTGCCCTAAATGGTCGTCCACAATAAATGGTCTATTTACCTAAAATGGAAAACTTACAATCATTATTTTTATTTTTTATACACATATACTCACTTTTGCATATTACATCAAGTATTTTTTAATAATTAAATATTTTTTTATCCTAATACACTCACTTTTACACATCAACATTTACTTTTCTTAATAACCGTGCACAAAAAGGGTAATTCAATTTTCATGGACGGAGGGAGTATACAATAAGAAAAAATATTTAACGGACAACTGCAAAATAACAGTTAAAAAGTGTAACATATAGTATTAAGAAGCGTAACACTCCGCGCGACACTTTGAAATTAAAATAATTACTAAAAGATGACACAATATTATCTCCCAAGATATATATGATTGAATATATTTCCTGATATTATTAAATATATTATTAATAATACTCCCTCCGTCCTGGAACTACTTTCATAGTAGTTTCGGGCACGCGAATTAAGAAAAAATAAGTATGTGAGTGTAAAATTAAATAATAAAATAAAAAAATGTATTTTATTGACTTTTGTGAATGTAAAAAGTTTCATTTTTCGATTTGGATCCCCTGCATTTAATATTTCCTCAATTTTCTCTATTCAGTGTAGATGTCATCATTATCATGATAATGATGACATCATAATTATGTTAATTATACATCTATTTCCATGATAATGATGATATTTACATTGAATGGAGAAAATGGAGGAGATCTAACTCCTTCATTTTTAGGTGTGTGAAAAAAGAATTGGAACGTCCAAATAAGAGAAGTGTGAAAGTAGTTTTGGGACTGAGAGAATATAATATTTTATATTATGATTTTAGTTTATAGACTTAATAATATCAATAAATACATATAATAATATTAATTTTATACCATAAAATATTTTCTTAACAAATTTTGTGAACAAAGTAACAAATTTGCATATATACACAAAGTAAATTATACTCCCTCCGTTCTAAATCTTTTTTTCTCTTTTATTATTTTTTGTGAGGAGAATATAATAAAAGTGAGAAGAAAGAATTGAAACGGTATATGATTGAGTAAATAAAGTTGGCCCTCAAAGTCATCATACCAAATAGCAAATTGTTTAAAATAAGAAAACTCTACTTATACTCTCGGTTCTATATTAATTTTTTATTATTTCCATATATATGTTTCAAAATAAATTTCACATTTTCTAAATTTTAAATATGTGTGCCCTCACATTTTTATTTTATTTTGTATCCTTATATATATATGATTGCAATTTTATTTAAATAATCATTGCGTTATACTAATTTGCTGTTCTGAATTTAAATAAAATTTTCAAGCTGAATTTAATTAGACATGTTTACATTCTAAATCGCGGTCTTTGTCATATGACAACCTCATTTCACCTCTTTCCTTTTGTAATTTTGAGTCTCTACTAAAACAAGTTTTTAAATACTATTTTAATTCTTTTTGCATCTTTTTAAGTATTTGACTTCTCTTAACCGCCTGATTAGCAAAATCAACACTCCATCAGTCTTATTTTTATTGGGTATCTAAGAAAATTGGAGTCAGATCCCCTCCATTTAATATTTTTTCCATTTTTTTCATTCAGTATAAATGTTGTTATTATCATGAGTATATATGTATAATTAAAATAATTAATAAATATATACATATATGGAATCCATAATAATAGGTGATATTTACACTGCATGGAGGAAATGAAGAAAATATTAAATGGAGGGGATCCTAAGATATTATTGGAGTAACATCAAGACTTATTTTCGCTCTATGTGTTTCTTGATTATGTCATGAGTGAAATGTATTGCCTCATTTTTGTCAGTTGAGCCTTTCATAAATTTCACATTTACGATATTTACATATTTACACAAAATGCTATTACTTTTTTATTTTTTGGACACACATTACACTCGATCCAACTAATTTTTATTTTATACATAATATTTATCATATTAACACTCAAAACATAACTTTTTTTTTTTACTTTATTCTATTTTGTAATATACGTGTTTCTTTCCCTTGTAAGTTACTTATGGGACTGAGGGAGTACGAGACAACACCTTTTAATTAAGAGTATGAAACAATTAACTGAATATTAATCAATCAAAATACTGCATTTGAAATTTACTTTTTTATTCTATGATTCCTATTCGATTTATAAATCAGTTTCACCTAAACAGAGAATTCCAATTAAAATCAAATCAAGAGACCAACTGATGTTATTATTTGAGCGCACTTAAACCAATTTAAAATTTTACTTTTTGTTATTTTTTATAATTATTAGTTGTATTAAGTGCAATTTTTTTAATTTAATTTAATTATTAGTAATAAATAGATATTTTAGTGTATATTCCTCTTAAATGTTCTGTATAGTCAAATTTTATCTTCCACCGTTTGTATTTCCTTGTATATAAATATATAGATGAATATTTCCTTATATTTAATTTCAGTGAAAGGAATTTTGTACTTTATCTTTATACATGTTTATAAATTATTTTGCCAATTGTATTAAACTCGTCATTAGTCATAAACTGAGTTAATCAGGTAGGCTGGTTTACCTGACCACCGGACTTCTCACTCAAGTGAGAATTTAAGGTTGATTTGGAGATATTGAGTGAGATATAAGGTTGGTTAGAAGTGTTTGGAGACTCGACGAACTAACTTATAACTACTAAAAACGTACATTTATCGATAAAAAAAAATCATAAACTCAATTAAAATAATCTTCTAACCACCAGTCATGTCATTTTAATATTCCAATATAAGTATAGTTTTTAAACCCGAATTTGCAAACTAGATAAGTGTCATGTTCAATTTATATTTTCAACCTTATAATTATAATTAAACTCACTCTTAAGCAGTCAAAATTGAAATTAATTATGGTAATAGAATAGCACAACTTACTTTGACTTTAAACCAACAACTAGCTTAAGTATTTTCCATCAGAATTTAATTATCAATTATGTCATGTATATAGACCATAGTAAATAAATCTTATTGTACAATTTTTTATAATAAATTTTCATTATATAGTATTTTATTAAATTAATATTTTCATAAATAATTTATATTATTTTTTAATACAATATTTTATTAAATTAATGTAAACAAATTTATCAATGAAACGGATTCCTAATATTTTTTGCTTTCCCTTATTAGCAGCAACAAATAATCACAAATGAACAATTTAACATACAATCCATTACATTTAAAAATATCACAGCCCCTCTCGATTATTTGCAAATTCTACTTGATATGTAAAATTATATTTATTTTTAAAAAATAATTCTAAATAGTTGCCGTTATTATTTTCAATTTAGATTCTGCAGTTGGATGATAATTTTTGTTATATATATAATGCATATTTTTCAAAAATATTATTAAATATATATATTTTTTTTTTGCAAAGGAAAAAAAGCGAGAGAGATACTTTTGTTCTTAAAATACAAAGAGAGACAAGTGTGAAAGTTATTAGAAATGCATTCAAAATAAAATTCAAAATGAGCGGACAAATATTATTAAAATTGCACATTTTCTTGTCTTTGTAATACACTATATAAAATGTCCCTTGTACAAATGTCTCTTTTGCAAACACTTTCACTTTTAAAATTATTTTATTTCAAAATATTCTCCACTTTTAATTTTAATATAAGAATCACATCACTTTAAATTTTAAAATACACATTGGAACTCAAATCTTCCTATTACACTTTTCTACTTTTTTCATTCAATTTTAAAAACCTTTTCCTCCTATACTTTGTTCTCATAATACAATATTTATGTTCAAAAATTATGGCCGCCCTATTTCGAATTAGTGCATTCTAAAAGGTTCTATACATTATAAATATTATATACTATAAAACATCTAAAAAACCCTAATCCCTATATTTAGTGGGAATTTGTATATTCTTCTTATTTGAATATTCCACAATAATTTATACATTATTTAAAAAAATATAAATATACATATACAATCAGATACCTATACATATATTTATTTATATGTTATTACTTAATTTATAATATTTTTTTCAAAAATATGAAATACTAGGAGTACAAATTCCGTTAAAATGGAGAAAATGTGATGCATTATTATTCTTTTACACAATGAAATATCTTAATTATTAATTGTTATAGTACTCTCTCCGTCCATAAATTTTTTCGCATATATATTCTTTTTTTATTTACCCACAAATTTATTTATTTTTATTTGAAAACAACTAAGACTATTTTTCACAGGTTAAGAGAAGTTATTCACACGGTTCAACATATTTTATATTTGTAATAAATTGTAATATTATTTATAAAATATTAATATTACTAAATAAATATTATAATATTATCAAATGAATTCAATTTCAATATCACACCATATTTTAACTCTTGACGGTTATATATTGTTGGACTAGAATGTATTCCAACTAAACGTTACATGTAAAAGTTTGTTAACTTAAATAAAAAACACCTAACTTCGCATCATTTGTTTAAATTGGGAAGATGCAAAAGATAGGAATTGGAATATTCTTACATTTACACACAAAATATGAAAAACAGATACTCGGCTGACAAATCGTGTAATCATATCGCTTATCGCTTTGACACGATAACGACACGATACGATAAGGTGAAACACGAATACGATACGATAAAATATAAGTAAATTGAACACGAAAATTTTCGTGTCAACACGACACGACACGATAATGACACGAAAATTTATTTATCAATTTTAAAAAATTAATAAATAAGTAAGGACATGAAATGACACGATAAGGACACGAAAATTAATATATTTATATTTTATTATTAATTTTAATAGTAATATATTTAATATATTGTATTTAAAATTTATTAACGTGCTACTATTAGATACGTATTAGTAATGTATATCAAATCACTAACAACAAATTAACAAGTTGCTAACGGGTTAATGAGTCATCTGTTAATTTTATCGTGTTTAACGGGTTGACACGACACGAAATATTCGTGTCCTTATCAGGTCAGCACGATAAGCCTAAACAATAACCCGCAATTTTTGTATCGTTTTCGTGTCGTATACGAAATTTTCACCCTTAGTTCTTCTTCTATAAATTTTTTCCATTTCATAATTAATACGTAACTTAATAAAAATTAATATTATATTAAAATAATAGGTAAAGTAAGAGACACATGGTAACTATATTTGTCTTTTTTACCAGAAAATGGTCAACTTTCTTTAAATGAAAATTTTTTTACATTACCAATTTTTGAAGTTTTTCTATTTTACACTAGCATATCTACTTTTAAAAAAAAAATCACATAGAAAACAAAAGAGGGTGGAAATGATCAAATACTCACCCATCGACTAATATTTATATAATAATAACATATAAATAAATATAAAAAATCAATAAAATAATAATATATAAATAAATATAAAAAATCAATCATATAAAAGTAATAGTATATTTTCCACCTATACATCTTTATTACATTTAGAGGATGTAATTATTTCTGTGCATAAAAGAAAACGATAGTAAACAAATATAATAATATTATGGAAAAATTATAAAATAATTCATAAAATTAATAAAAATTATAAATTAATTTTATATAAAAAATATTTGTATGCAGAAAAGAATTTCACTTTTATGCAGATAGTCAAATATTATGAATTAATTTTTAAATATAGTCAGGTGGTTCCGCAGGATTACATAAATAAGTTTCCAATAAGAAATTTAATTGGATATTGACTCTTGTAAAAAGAATTGGTAGCGTACATGCTCAAAGTCCACTTGCTACTACTATAGAGTATAGACTCATATCCTCCCCCAATATACAACCCTCCCCGCCCCCCCCCCCCCCCACCCCTCCACCCAAACCAGAGAGGTGGGCCCATCCCCAGCCCCATTCCAATTTCCAACGCCAAAACAAAAGCAAACCGTAGCTTATTTTGCAATAACTTGACCGAAGCAGCAACTCAAACGTTTCCTATCTAATTTTTGGTGGGCAGAGCAGAGAAGAGCATATGAGTTTCTGACATCTTACAAATTCTTGAAAACACAAACCACAATTTCTGTTGCAGATTTAACCACCCAAGAAACCACACGACTTCCCATATGTCGGTGGTCTGACACATAGATAGATCACACTCCTACACAATCTCTTTCAATTGGCTCAGATGCTGGTTACCGGCGGCGAAGAGGGCTCCGGCGGCCGTACGGTGGTCGTCGGGGTCAAGCTCGACTCCCACAGCCGGGAGCTGCTGACCTGGGCTCTCGTGAAAGTTGCTCAGCCCGGTGATCGCGTCGTCGCTCTTCATGTTCTTAAGAACAATGGTTAGTTCGATTTCATTCATGATGATTATGCTCTTTTCAGTGGGACGAATGAATTGCTCTGTTTTTACTGAACTTTTTACTCTGAGGATCAATGGGTCATATAAATTTCAAAAAATTGGAAAAATGCCACTAATCCCATGTGTTAATCATTTTTCGAATTCCTGAGAAATTTCAGAACACCTCTAAACAAGAATTCTGCAGAAATTGATTGATTTGGTGAAATGGGGTTCTGCAGAAATCGTGGATCGTGATGGGAAATCATCCCTTCTCTCTCTAGTCAAAACATTCGACACCATTCTTGAAGTCTATGAAGGCTTCTGCAATTTGAAACAGGTAAATTAATCTAATTATTCATTTTTTTAAATATCTAATTCATCTCATACCTTTTGAAATTAATATTGTAGTATATTATTAGCGTAAATTCATTTGCAAGAATAATTCCGAAATTCATGGCCTGTGTAAGTTCAATCTGCAGTTAAGTTCAGAAAAAATCTAGCGGTGGGTGCACTCAATGGAGTGTTAATTCGACATAAATTAGGCGAATGTACCAACTAAGTTCCAAAAAAATCCTGTCGGTGGATCTAAGGGACCATACCCCTGAATTTATTACATCTGACATCACCATGTTTTATCACCTCTCTTATTTTCATTTAGGAGAATTGGAATAATCTCAAAATTAATAGTAGTAGTAATGATTGGGTTTAGTACCCCACATGTTTACCTAACAATGAATTGATGAGAAGTCCTAAAAATTTGGAAGAATTGATGAAAATTCGTATAAAATTTGGAGTATTTGGTGTTTATTCTGCAGGTAGATCTCAAACTGAAGATCTGCAGAGGTCAATCCGTGCAAAAAATCATCGTACGTGAAGCCAAATCGTACTATGCTACTGAGGTTATTGTAGGAACAGCTCAAACTCATCACACGATTCGTTCTTCAGCTTCCGTTGCTAAGTACTGCGCAAAAAAACTGTCGAAGGGTTGCTCCGTGCTAGCTGTTGGTAATGGGAAGATTGTGTTTCGTAGGGAGTCCACTTCAGTGTCTCGTTTTAGTGCCAAAGGTAGTTAGTTAGTTAGTTCACGAAAGAACTTGTACGAGACAGTCTCATACATGAGACGTGGTACCACGTCTCTTGCGTGGACTGGCTCTAGTTAGTTTTCTATCTCACATTCATGATCTAGTTATGCAAGAATCATTTGTGGACTTTAATTATCGCGTTTTCTTGAACAGAAATCGAACATAATCGTAGAAATGGTTTACTCAGCGCCCTTCAAAGATCGTTCAGCAAGAACATTAGAGTGCTTAATGATGGTAATCCGGTGATCCCAATGCTCACATGGGATGATCATTCTTGTGCTAAATCAGAACGAAAATGTTCGGTTTGTTCATATCCGGTGGGGCCTGATAAATTGTCCACCCGGTCAGGTGAAGAGCCTGTCAATGATGATGATGATAAAAAGAATTCAATGGCGATCGTCCCAGTACAGAAGATTGAGGTTGCATCTACCTCGATTTCGTTGCTGTTAAGGGAATTACCCGAGCTGAAACCTGGTTGGCCGCTTCTTCGTCGAGCCATCATGAATAGATCATCGTCTTTTAATTCCCAAGTGAGGCAGATGTCTGTGGTTCAATGGGCCATGCGGTTACCAAGTCGATACTTCACTTTATCGATTGAGAATTCACCCCAAAAAGATGATGATGATGATGATCTTGGTTATGATGAAAATCAATCTGTACTAGATGGAGAAACTGGTGCAATTGTTCCAGTTGGAAATGAGAGTGTATCCGCCTCGTTTTCACCCGATCGTCTCTCGAGATCCTTACCCGAGGAACTCGAGGGTCTTCATGAGAAGTACTCGGCCACGTGCCGTTTATTCAAGTTCAAGGAACTCGAATCAGCAACATCCAATTTCAGACCAGGTTCTTCATCTAATCAACTGATCTTGTGAGTCGGTATTATCGTTGAAAAACGAATGAATGCTTAATTTTCATTTTGTGAACTTACAGGGAATATGATAGGGAAAGGAGGCAGTAGTCAGGTGTATAGAGGATGTCTTCGCGACGGAAAGGAACTTGCCGTAAAGATTTTGAAGCCATCTGAAGATGTTCTAAAAGAGTTCGTCCTCGAAATCGAGATCATTATAGCTTTACATCACAAGAACATCATATCACTCTTTGGGTTCTGTTTTGAGGACAATCATCTCCTCTTGGTTTACGATTTCCTGCCAAGAGGAAGCCTTGAAGAGAATCTTCATGGTAAACAATTACTCTGTTATGTGAATCTTGGTTTCATGTTATTACATCATCTTCTACATGAAAATGGCTACTATGAAATATGAATCAGGTAATGAGAACGAACCACTTTCTTTCGGGTGGAACGAGAGATATAGGGTTGCAATTGGCGTAGCTGAGGCATTGGATTATCTCCACAATCGAGAAGGTCAATCTGTAATCCACAGGGATATTAAGTCATCGAACGTACTCTTATCCGATGATTTTGAGCCACAGGTAATTGCTTTAAGTCATTGAATGTATTCTTATCCGATGTTTGCAAACTTTACTAACAACTACAAGATTTTTCTTTACTAACAACTTCAAGAGTTTGCAAACACCACATACGCTTAGACATATCTTTTGTTACGTATATATGTATGTATGCATAGTTATTGTTTGATTATTTATCAGCTTTCTGATTTTGGGCTTGCCAAATGGGCGTCGTCAACTTCAACTCACATAACATGCACCGACGTTGCTGGCACTTTTGGATACTTGGCTCCCGAATATTTCATGTATGGCAAAGTAAACGAAAAGATTGACATCTATGCATATGGAGTAGTTCTTCTAGAGCTTTTGTCGGGGCGAAAGCCTATAAGTAACAATTGTCCGAAGGGTCAAGAGAGCCTCGTCATGTGGGTATGTATGTTATACACATTAGATCGAGTCAAATCCATAGTTCTAACTCAATGACACACATAAAAACTTTTGATGATCGTTTACAGGCGAAGCCAATTTTAACATCCGAGAAATTCACTAGCTTGCTAGACCCGAAATTGGGCAGCAATTATGATCAAGAACAAGTAGAGAGGATGGTTCTAGCTGCCTCCCTCTGCATTAGACGAGCACCACGAGCTCGACCCCAAATGAGCCTTGTAAGTTGGTTGTATTTATTTTCGATTTCTGCATCTCTTGTTTAGGTTAATTCTTGTTTCATAAAGGGTGTAGCTATTGACTCCCACTGAACTATTTTCTACACTCATTTGTACCACATTTGAAACTACCTAAAGAGACGAATATTTAATATATAACAAAATTGTATCAATAGGTTTTGAAGCTTCTTCAAGGTGATCCTGAGGTGGTTAAGTGGGCGAGATTGGAAGTGAATGCTTCTGAGTGGTCGACTGATCTCCGACTAGGGTTCAACAACTCGCTGGATGGGCATGATGCATTTGACGATGAGACGTTTTCGCAAGATAATCTCCAATCCCACCTCAACCTTGCAATGCTTGGCGTGGAAGAAGACTCTACGTCCATAAGCAGCATCGAGCAAAGTCACGTTTCTTTAGAAGATTATCTTCGAGGCAGGGTGAGCCGTTCCTCTAGCTTCGACTGACCATTGTTTCTTGCATAATGCGACGTGAAAAATTATACAAGAAGAGAGTGTGAAGTTCCGAGCAAACATTCAACTATCTGTCCTACATTCATTCGTGAGGGGACTCCTAACGGGATTAAGACGTATTATGCACGTGTCGTCGTTTGTTGTTCGTTGCGATTGTGGGCTTGGATGTGAGGTTGTTTGTGTGTCTTCTTCCCTCCTCCTCCCCTTAGTATTTGTATAGGTGAAGCCCTTTTTTGTGTGGTTTTTCAGAATGGTTGATAAGGTGCAATTGAAATCTGCATAAAAGAGATTTGATGTATTTTTTTTTTTCCTTAAAGCCTCCCTTCAAAGTGTACGATATAACAATATATATATATATATACTCCAATCTTATTGTGATTTAGATGTTTAAATTTCAATCTACTTTTATTTTTCTCTGTGTTTGCTTTGTGTAAATAAATGTGACCAACTCAATACAAAAATAAAAAATTTATGTGGTAAAAAATGATATAGCTGCAAAGTAATTAATGTCCAGCTCCTTGACAAATTTAGTCATTTATATATACATAAAGGCTGTCTCTATATATAATTGAACTTTATTATGGCATCATTTTCATGAAGTTGTCAACAATGATAGCAACATATCAATAAGCTCATGTTCTAGTGATAGCAGCCAAGCTTTTAGGCTTTAGATCCCTAAAGAGCACCTCTCATTTCACATCTTATATCTTAATGCTTATTTTCTTTTCCACATATATATATATATATATATATATATATATATATATATATATATCCAA
>JAPKLY010001579.1:0-16545 GCA_026898435.1 Prunella vulgaris | reverse complement strand
AGTTGTTTAATCATTAATGATATTATGGAAACACTGTCGGGTAATTTGTATTTCTTCAGGGTTTCTGCAAAATAAAAAATACAAGCGCTGAATTTAAAATATTGAGTAAATTTTGTTTGGAAATGGTTAATTATGAATAACCCTACCTTTTAATTTCATGAATTTTTGATACTTTTGGTGAAAGATTTGATATTTTTATTCAAATACTTGATATTTTAATTTTTTTTGAAAGTTTGATAGTTTAAACTTAAATATTACAATGTTATATTTTTATATTACATATGAATAATATTTTACTAATAATATTATGATACCATTAACCTTGAATTTTTATATATCCGTTTCTTAATACATTTGATCAAATATTTGATAAATAAATTTTTTTAAAATAGTCTCATGATATCATGAGCTATTTTTATACAAAATCTTGCGGTAAATATTTGTAAACCTATGAACTATTTTAAAGAAAAAAAGAAATAAATTTCCTGTATACCAGATATATCGTACAATAAAAATGTATTTTTTTAAAAATTATCTTAATATTACTGACAAGTTATTTTTGTTTATATTGAAAAGTGGGACTCTTTATTTTTAAAAATATTTTCGAATTATATAATGGACCCGATGCAAAAAAAGAATAAATAAAAAAAAAAGGTATTGCTTTCAAATTAAAAAAAGTTCGTGGGAAGGAAATATAACCAAGTTTTCAAGAAAAGCATATGGTTTCGAAATAAAGAAGATAAGCATGGCCAGCGTAACAACACCTTATGTTCCGTGCCTTTCATAAGGCCACGTTCTTTTTCTGGCCCATATAAATTGGGCTTTTTGATAGAATGCTGGGCCTTTATATTTCCAGGCTCTTAAATTAGGCCCAGTTATCGGCATCAACTTTTTTTGTGAATATACTACCCAATGCAATCACCACCAATCAAAATATCATAAATTATCTTTCATATTTTGTTAGTTTTCTTTTTCTTTACAAAGAAAATAAATACACTACAAGGTTTCCACCCGTGTAAGTACCGCGCCACCGTCCGTTAGTTGTCGTTTTTGTTCAAACATAGTAATGGGTAGATGTGGCAAACGGACCGACTCGGTCAGAGTATATTCATGGGCCGACTCGTTTTTTTTAATCAGACCAATAAAAATATAGTCCAGCCTAACCTAATTTAAGTATCGGGTAGGCCGGGCTCATAGAGACGACCCATCAGACCAAGACATATTCACGGGTTGAACTGAGCCGACCCATTTTTTAATTGGGTCTGTAAAAATTGAACTCCGTCCAAATGGCAACCGCAGACAAGCCGGTTTTTTTGGATCTTTCATCAGCAAAATGACTTTTTTCATGAACCCGCAACTATCGGGTAGGCCGGGTTGAAATTGCTAGCTCGTTGAGTCAGATCAAAATTACTAGCTCTAGAAAGAACCAAATATTGCAAACGAAATTTGAGAACTAAATTTTAAAAAAATTATTATACAATATTTAAAAGATAAAATAAAAGTGCACCTGTTTCAAATTTCTTTGGTAGTGCTAAAAAATATCCATGCTCGTATCTCTCTCCTAGGTTGATGTTTTAAAAAGAAGAAGATATTTTTAGGGTTTTCCGAAATTATTATTATCCTTTTATATCGTAATTCTGACGTGAGGGTTACGCCATCATGTCAATTGGATATTCGATTGAAATACAAAAAATCGTCTCCGCCGTTCAAAGTTGAAAAACCGCACAAGAAAAAGAAAAACCGTCTTTGACTACGCAGCGCTCACGCAAAATCCGACCGACCCACGGCACGCTATGGATCTCCCGCCGCCGCCTCTCTTCCGCCGCAGCCACCACCACCACCATCTCAGGTATGGCAACGTACTCCACCCTCCTGAATTCATTACATCACCCTATTCGCACCCCCCGCCGCCACCACCACCGCCACCACAACCCCTTCCTCATCGTATTCTTTTCCCACCACCGCCGCCTCCTCCCCCATCGGCGTATCACATCGCGCCCACTCCTTTTCCTCCCCGCTTTACCTTTTCCCCACCGGGCCGCCCGATTATTGAGAGATCTCGTATTGACGAATTTGATCCACCACCCGAACCCTATTTTGACCGAACTCTTCATCCGCCCCCGCCTCCCCCACGTCCGACAGAAAACACACCTTTGCGTTTTATCCATCATTATCCTGAGCGAAACCCTATAATCAGGGACGAGGTTTTTCCTCGGGATTGTGTTGACAATCGTATGCGTGAATTCCCCGAATTTTGGGATCGTAATTTGCTATTGGGTGAGAGGGAACTTCATGCTAGGGTTTCTGATATTGATATAGGTGAGCATGGCAAACGCCATGATATTTTTTATCAGAATCGCGAGTTACGCATACAGAGAGAGAATAGCGAGAGATGGGGTAGTGGAATAGCCTGGGGTTCTGACCTGTACAACAGGATTGATTATGAGGAGAGGAGACCGGATAATGGTATTTATGATCATGGTCGTGAATTGTACTGTGAGAGGGATTATGTTGAGAGGAGATGGGATAGTGCTGAAGATGATGAGAGGAGATGGGATAGTGTTGAAGGGGGTGATGATGAGAGGAGATGGGGTTCTAGGTCTAATGGATTTATGCCTGAATTTGAAATCAGGGGACCAGAATTTGTGGAGAATGATCTGAGGTTTGATAGATTTAGAGGTAGGTTAGGGAAAGGGGACAGTAAGGGAGAGGCTATTAGGTCTAATCAGAAAAAAAGTGCATTACATAGGATTCAATTTGGAAATGATTGCAGCAGCCCTAGTAGAGGTTATAAGCGTCGACCCTTTACCAAAAGGTCAAATAGAGCTAGTTTCAAAGGCAAGAAAAAAGGAGTTGAGAGTTTGCAAACAGGAACAGAAATTGAGAGAGAGAGGGAGCAGAGTCCTGTGGAGCTTGCTATTTCGTTCAAGTCAAATTCCCTTGTGGCAAGGGCTATTTTGACGCCATCTCGTCCAGCTGTTGTTGAATCAGATGTAAAGTCCATTTCTTTGAACAAAAGATTAGTGTATACTGAGTCTGGTTCACCATCAGCCAAAACTGAAAAGGATGTGGTTCTTGATCTTTCATCTGATCCACAGAAAACTTTAGAAGACCTACAGGATAAAGCTGCAGTTTCTGAGGCCGGAAGTTTGACTGCCAATGATGTTGGAGTTTCTGGTGAAGGCAATCTGAAGAATTCCAATGTGAAGGTTAGTGATTTACAGGAATCCGATATTGTCACATCTGTAATGTCACGTTCAAGCCGGTTGAGGAGAAAGAGAAGAGCTAGGAAGCAGCTTATGCTTGAAACCAATTTGCAGTTGGAAAAAAATAGTGATGATATTGTGAATGTTAAAGAGTTCACTAATAATCAGTCTGCTCTCGCACAGCCTGACTCAGATACCACACTTTTGAAAGGCGATCTCTCATCTGCAGTTCTTGGGGTGAATCCTGGTTCACCTCCTTCTTTAGGGGATAAGGTATCTGAGAAAACTGATAGTTGTGATTCTGATAGTCCCTTTGTTCCTAAACTGAAGAGAAGAAGGGTGAGTTTGACCACAACATCAGCTTCTTTGTGTGAGGCCGAAAATGTAATTACTGACAGTTCTGGTCATGCAAAGAGACTGATAACATCTGCTGAGGATGCTGATCATGATAAATCTTTAGCTAATAAGAGTTCTGGTGATGGGAAAAGTTTGGGCTTCAATCAGCAAATGAATGATACAGCTTCTGTACCGGATGCAGCAGAGTGTTCTATTGGGCCAGTTGATCAATCTGCTAAATTGGGCAGTGTTAGCGTAGATGATATTAGTGAACATCCTGTTCTGGTTGGGTTGTTGTCCTTGGAATGCTCTTTTGATAAAGGGCCTACCGAAGTGACACTTCCCAATGAGGAATATGATGTTGCTGGTTTGTCAAGACATCAAGAAACCAGGACCACGGAGGTTCAGGAAGATAATAATTTCTCAGAAAACCCTCAACTTATTTCATCTCCAGATTTGGATTGTGCAGTAATGCAAAAACCTGAGGATGCCACCATTTTTGATGTAGGCTCCAAAGGTGCCAACTCTAAGGACTTTTGCTTGGATCAGTTGATTGTAACACAAGTTGGTGTAGATGCACAGACATATAGAAGTTCAGAATGTGCTGATGTTGCAGATTGTTCGAATGTTGGTTCACTTATTTCCACTAGTTCTGGTTTCCATTCAACAGATGTCATCAAGCCTGTTTTTGATGTTTCTTCTCCTGTTGGTTTTGGGACCAACATTGAATCTGTTGAAGGATCTCCAGAAGCATTAAGTAATGGAGAAACTTACTTATCTGTTGATTGTTCATCCAAGATCATTAGAAAGAGGAAGGCTAGAGGTGCCCAGATGGGTCTTTCTGGTACAAACACTGATGTTTGTGCTGGTGTTGTTACATCCATCGGTGAAATTGCAAGAGATCTTGCTGGAGATGCTTCTGCAATGGAAGTTAACTTTCTTGATGAGAAAAACAGCTGTAAGGAAAATGAGAACTTAAGAGAATGGCCCTCCAGGATTGAATATTCAATCCCAGAGGTCAATTCTGGGGCATCTGGTTTATTCACAGGCTCCCAGAAGAAGCGAAAACTTTCCAGCTCAAGATCGAGTTACTCATCTCTTTCAGAAGATGATGCAATTGCAGAGGGGCAAACCAGTAACCCTCCAATTCCTGATCAGGAATGGGGAGCTGAGGGAGAGGTCACTTCATCTGCATCCACAGCCATCGAACAGTGTGGTACTTCAGATGTGGAAGGTAAAGTTGGTGCTGATAAAACTTGTATTGTAAACTTGGATGAGAATCCGGATGACTACAAATCACATGGTAATGATGATCTGGCTTCAATTACAAACAGTATATCATTATGTGCTGATGATGACGACTATTCTTCCGATTCTAGTGATGATCTGATAATCTCTGGCCTTGACATGCGATCTTGCATGAGTTCACCAGAACAACGGCTTGCTTACTCGGACTTGAGTCTTACAGGGAAAAAACAGGTATCATCCTGTCTATCAGAAAATCAAAAGATGTGGGAGAGTGCCAACATATCCAAGAAAAAGCCTTTGTCTGCTGATCCTAATATCTTTCGTCTTGGGAAATCGTTAAAGGCAGCTGCAAATAATTTAAAAACTAGTACTGGCATTCCACCATCACAACTTAAGGTTACTACTCAAGTTGTCAAGAAATTGAATCCTGGATTTGGGAAACTAACTTGGAGTAGGAACCAGTTGACTTCTACTGTTCCTAAAGTTATCCCTGGCCAGCATCCTTCAAATTTTGGTAATTCGAGGAAAGTATGCCCGCTTCCTGCTTCAAAGCCAAGGACGTGGCATCGAACTGAAAATTCCTGTGCTGCTGTTGCGGAACCGAAATTACAATCATCTCCAATTCTTCAGAGTCATAATACAGCCAGAACTACACAAACTTCATATGTACGGAAGGGTAACAGCCTAGTCAGATATCCTTCTGTGGCTGGTGTCACTCCAAGAATCCGTGGTTCAAGTCGCTCAGTTTATAGACTGAGTCCTGTTTCCATGAAGAATGACCAATTATCTGATCTCAAGACGGGTGATGGTGACGCTACAACTCTAATGAAAATAGAGCAGATTAACACTTCTAAAATGATCAAAACACAGAGTTTAAATCATAGCGAGAAGTCTTTAAGCTGCGGTCCATGCAACTCGCAGGAGATTATGCCAGTTGCGAATCCTCCCAAAAATAGTTCTAATGAAACTGTAGATGCTCCCGAAGAGAGAGTAAAGGGTTCTCCTGTTCCTAATTACCAAACAGGTTCAGTCATTAACTCAGACATCCAGAGTAAACTTGAAGAAGGGAATTTAGAGAAGATAAAATATGTCAAGAGGAGATCAAATCAACTAGTTGCTGCCTCTAATTCTAATGATTTGTCTACATTAGGGGCAGGTCAAAACCAAGCATCATTATCTGATGGATACTATAAGAGAAGGCAAAATCAGCTTGTAAGAGCATCATCCAAAACTCATGTTAAAAGAGGGGAAGCAAATGATAACACACTTCGGCTGGTCCCTCATTCAGTTCTTCCTAAAACCTCAAACAGGAGACAGTCTGGTTTTTCTAAGAATGTCAGGTACTCAAAATTTTCTCATGTATGGAAACTACGTGATGCACAGTGTTCAGAGAAAGAGAAGATTTCTTTGGGGCCTCAGAAAGTCTGGTCGCATTTGTATTCATTGAAAAGAGCTGCAGGTTGGAGGAGGAGTCTTATATTAGGTTCAAAATCAAACAACATTCCGTTTTCCTCCATCAGGTATGTGGAAATCTTATACATCTCTCTCATTTATCATTTGCACTAGATTTGTATCTCTCGTTACAGTGATCAATTCTAATGATACATCTGTTTTTATGCTTGTGTAGCCAAAAGTTGTTGCTTTCAAGAAACAGAGGTGCTATTTACACGAGGTCTACTCACGGATATTCTCTTAGGATGTCGAAGGTTTTAAGTGTTGGTGGCTCTAGTTTAAAGTGGTCAAAATCAATTGAAAAGAACGCGAGGAAGGCCAATGAGGTTTGTCGAGCAAAAGTTCTTATGGAATACATATTTAAATAGTCGGTGTGATGATCTTATTCCATATTTAAATAGTCGTGATGATCTTATTTATGAGTTTTTTGAAGGATGCTACAAAAGCTGTTGCTGCTGCTGATAAGAGGAAAAAGGAAGAAAAGGGTGCTCCTCTTGTTGCTTCAAAGAGCAAAAATCATGTTTCTCGTAAGTTGGTTCCTAGTGTAAAGCTGCGTCCAGGTATGCCGCTCTGCTATCCTGGTGTGGCATTCAAAATATGCAGGGCTTTTTTTTTTTTTGAGTAACTATGTTTTCTTTGACTTCATTTTTAAGTTTATATTTGGCTTTTCTAGCATTAAAATATAATCCATATGCTTGTCTTATAGTCTTGAACAAATAATATATATTCCTATTGAACTTGTATATTTGAATTTATTAAGCAGATGCCTCTCTTTATTCACTTGGTAATGTTTTAAATGATAATCCTTTTTTTTTTTTTTACGTGAAGTCCATAAATCCATCCCTGCATAATTTTATCAGTGAGATGAATTAAGTAAATAAATGAGATTAAAATATCAAGACTTGTATGCTAAAATACTATTTATAATCAAATAAATTAATATTTCTATGTTATTCCTGAATGCTTTTTCTTCAACACAAATTGTTACAATAAGAGTAGTAATTAAAATGGAATTGAACAAACCATGCCCTTATGGTTTTCATTATTAATGGTTATACAACTCATACAATGTAAATTGCTAGTTTTAGGATGGTTCAGATTTATTGTTGCTCAGTGTATATAACCCTTGGTGTCTGCACACATTAACAGGGGAACGAATATTTCGTATTGGTTCAGAGCGATACAAAATGGACCCAACAAGGAGGACTTTGCACAGAATCACAGGTGATCTGATGTTTCTTTTTATTCACTTCTGTGTCTTCTTTCGTTGGTCAATCTTCTATGTCATAAAACATAAGCATTATGTTGTTTACGTTGTACTATTGAGTTTAACCTTTTACACTTTTTCATTGTCTTGACATATATGGCTGCGTTAACTTTGATTGTTAGGATAGTGTAGATAATATTAATTTAATAGAGGGTGTTAAAATTAACCAAGATAATGTGTGTTTACTTCATAGGACAATAGAAAGTGTAAAATCATAATATTATGTTTACTTTCATGGTTAAGACTAATTTATAATGAGAAAAGAAGAGAGAGAATTGAAATGAGGAAGAAGAGAGAGAATTGTGGAGGGTTAACAAGGTTTAACCACCCCAAGAGCTATGGTTTATTTTGAGTAAATAACAGGGGTTTAACCCGGGTCAAACGTATAACCTGGAAAAATAAACAAAGTAAACAACAGATAAAGGTATGCTATTTACATAACACACCTTTATCTCCCAAAGTAAACATAGCCTATACTGACAGTTTGTTTGACAAAAAATTAATATTCGTTATTTGGCAGAGGAATTTGATTTCTCTTGTGCTGATGCTTTCCTTATTTGCAGGCGTAGTTTTGTTTGTGGTTTTAGGGTTTAGGATGCTGTGAGTGAAAAGGAGTAATTTGACCTTTCAGAGCTATAGATTTATAACTTAATGTTCTTAGGAGACATACATTATTCATTGCTATCAGACAGCCTGGACTGTAATGTATTTCTGGTGTCTTGGTGTTTTTTTTGCCCTTGGTCATCAGGGCTCGTTGCAATTTTTAGGTATCCTATAATGATATCTGCTATCTGTATTTATAGAAGTCTGGCCTTCTGATCTCATTTCTCCATTTCTTATCCAGCTGAGAAAGAATCGACATCTTCGGCTGCTCTTCAATCTAAGAAGAATGTCAAGAAATCTTATGTTCCCAGGAGGTTATTAATTGGCAATGAAGAGTAAGTTCTCACAGGCAGATATCTCTGCTCATATCTTTGAAGTTTACGTGGGTTGTTTCTTATGTATTGAAAAGAAATGATGTATTCTCGTAATGAAAGATAAAAACCGGGCCTTCTTTAAGAATGTTTTAGGAGCATTGGTGTATAATTACCTTGAATTTGTGTCTAGATATGTTCGAATTGGAAATGGTAATCAGCTGGTTAGAGATCCAAAGAAGAGAATTCGTATCCTGGCAAGTGAGAAGGTTCGATGGAGCTTACGTACTGCCCGATTACGATTGGCTCGAAAGAGAAGATATTGCCAGTTTTTCACAAGATTTGGAAAATGCAATAAGGATGAGGGGAAGTGTCCTTATATCCATGACCCCTCTAAAATAGTAGTTTGTACCAAATTTCTCAGCGGTTCATGCTCCAATCCAGACTGCAAATTGACTCATAAGGTAATAGGATATTCTTGTTTTATGTCAATCAATGTCTGATATCACTGTGTATTTATGCGAAGTATTTGATGCAGGTCATACCCGAGAGGATGCAAGATTGTTCATACTTTTTGAAAGGTACTGAGTAGGAATCTTATGGTTGTGTGAGATTAGCTTCTTCAAAGGTCGAACATCTGATTCATGTTTTTACAGGGTCATGCTCTAATGAGAGTTGTCCTTATAGACATGTAAATGTGGATCTTGATGCAGCTGTTTGTGAAAGTTTCCTTAGAGGATATTGTGCTGATGGCAATGAGGTACAGTGTGTCTTGGATTCTAATGTTTACAAATTTATAACCTGCCTAATCGTGAAGCATTAAAACTTTGACTGTTAAACGAAGGGGAAAAAAGTTTTCAGTACGGTAAGTTATCCATATTTCGGTTTCAGTCCAGTCGACTTTCACGAATTGAAAATGGTCAGGTGATCGTCAATTGTATATTTTAGTTTGGAACCGGATCCGCAAAGTGGAAACATCAGGTTGATGCTGACGTGGCAGGGTCTGATTTGTCCACATGGCTGAGTTAGATTGGTTAACAGGATATTTTACCTCCTATACCGGTGTAAAATGTCAAAAATTTTGGAAGTTACGGGTCCTTTTTCATTCTTGAAGCTGGCAGGACTAGAACCGAAACAGGGTAACTCACTGGATTAAAGAGGTGAAAAAATCCGGTTAAACCCCCAAGGCTGCCCCATGAGTTCCGTTTTATAAACACTTGATACACACGAGCAAATCTTTTTCATTTGTTGTTTACATTATTAAACTCAAGTTCGCACATCACATGCACACTACCCCACTAATCCCAAATCTTGTGAATGGATCATATCTCCAAACTTGCAGTGCCGGAAGAAACACACCTATGTTTGTCCTGATTTTGAGGCCAAGGGAATCTGTCCACAAGCATCTACGTGCAAGCTTCACCATCCTAAAAAGAAAACTGAAAAGAAACTTCCTACGGAGCAAACAACGATTGTAAGAGGCCGGTACTTTGATGGCGGGCTCATAGGACTTGCAGAATGCAGTGAAGCCACGACCGAGAAGCCCTCCACGAAAGGTAAGGTTGACATAGATGAAGGGAAGTGGCCTGATTATATCAGCTTAGCAGTTAGTGATGATGAAGTAGACGTTGATGAAGGAAAGTACCCCGATTATATTAGCTTAGATGTTAATGGTGATGTAGATGAGGCACTCTGATGATGTCTTGGTATTTGTGAATAGAGAGTGTAGTTGTTTCATTGATGTAGTGTAGGTAGGATACATAGTTTTTTTGTGATACGTGCTTCTATTTTTTTTATTCTAGTTAGTTAGATGTTTAGGTACACACTTGTAAGAACCACAATTACGATATTAAAATTGTTTTTGTTCCGTAGTTTTTTGTCCAATGTTTGAATATTGCGACCCAAATTTATTTATCAACTCTTGTTTGAAAATTGATCTTTATCACCATCCTGTTTTTCTGTTACATTCATTCAGTAATACCACAGTTGATTATAAGTAGTGTAGAGTATCTAATAAGGTGAATATTATGGTCTTAGTTTCGAACAAGTTTAACAAGAATATAATTAATACCTCTTTTTTGGAACACTAGGATTTTTTCTTGGGTGAAATGTTACAAGTGAATCCAAAATTGATTTTTTTCCCCTTTTCCTTTTGCAGTAGTTGAAGATAGTGTTTTGGTCAAAATATCAAAAGTTCAAAATAATCATTTATCCTAAAGAAAACTAGGCAACATCGATGTCGAACATAAAATTTGATAATTAGGCAAAATACCTTCAATTTATTTTTAAAAAGATGGTTGCTTTCAAATGGCCCCCTAAATAAAAGAATTCCTGAAGTGAGTGGTGCATATATCTCAAACAAGACCCTTCCCTTATCCACAAACAATGGGAGGACAGAAAACATTACCCTTCCAATACAGAACAGAAATCCAAATTCTGCCCATCTTGAATAAAAATAAACAAGAAAAAGAAAAACCATAACAAATCTCTTAATCAACCATGGCTACAACTTCAACCTACATGGCTTCTACCAGCTTCTCCATGCTGAGATGGAGAAGCAACAACAAACAACACTCCCGAAAAAGCCCCTTCTCCGTATCAGCTCAACAACCCGAAGTCGAGCAAGATGTCAACATATCAGAAACAGAGGCAGCAGCAGAAGAGAAAAAAAAGCAGAAACAGCAGACGCCGCTGAGGCCAGCGGAGAAGCAGTTGAACGTGCGGAGTAAGAACATGTCTAGAGAGTACGGAGGGCAATGGCTGAGCTGCACCACCCGACACGTTAGGATCTTCGCTGCCTACATTGATCCCGAAACCTGCGAATTCGACCAAACACAGATGGATAAGCTTACTCTCATTCTTGATCCAACGGATGAGTTTGTTTGGACTGATGAAACTTGCACTATGGTTTACTCCTACTTTCAGGAGCTTGTTGATCATTACGAGGTAACCCCCTCTTATTCCCTTTTACTATCTCATATTCATTCTTTGACACCTAACAACGAATAGAGATAGCCAGCTAAGATTATGTTAGGATAAAGATTTGCAAGTCCCATAAATTATCTTCATTTGATGTTGGTCCTGTAAGTTTGGAAATATTTTGATTTTTGTCCTTATAGGACCATTCAAATTCGTGATAAGTTGTAGGATTACAAAAACTTTAATCCCATTATGTTAATACGGTTTTGATATGGATCCCGCCTACTCGTACCATGCTACTTGCAGTTGTTAGAAACCTGCCATCAGACTCCATAATATTACTTACATGCAAAAAGATGATTTGATATTAAGCTGGAATTTGACTTGTGATGATGATTAACAGGGGGCTGACTTGACAGAGTACACGCTTCGGTTGATCGGTTCGGACATAGAACACTACATCCAGAAGCTGCTTTATCAAGGAGTCATTCAATACAATATGGATGCAAGAGTGTTGAATTTCAGCATGGGAAAACCGCGTGTCGGATTCAACTATAGTGGCCCACTTCCAGATACCTTGTAGGTTTTCATGTAAACAAAATCAGGGCATTTAGAGGAAAAAAATGGTATCTAGATTGATATCAAACGGTGGGGCTCGTAAAAGTCGTGCATTGATGATGTCATTTCGGATGATCATACATAAATACGAGATGAAATATAATTTAGCATAGACCCTTTAAGCTCTAAAGATCTATGTATGTGCATCATTGGTGAATGCAAAGCTCTTCAGTTGTGTTTGGTGGAGATTTTGGGAGAAAAATTTGATGTGGTTTGTTGCAAAATGGGATGATATTATTAGTTAAATAAATTTTCTCCCCATTTTTATACGGAGTGGATTAGATCAAGTGGTTAGAACTTCCCTATTATCCATGCCGTGAGGTTCATCATTTTTTTCGATATTATACACTTGGGTACATATCATGAATCGTATCTTGTACTCATATCATGTATATATGTGCACATAATGCACTAGTATAATTGCTTGTTTCTCTTCAACCTAAAATAGAGATAAAATATGAAGATGGGACAAATTTCAAATTTAATCACTTGTGAGCCAAAAAGAAAGCTCAAAATTCTTTCTTCTAGGCAACAAAATTCTTGTTCAAACATTTTGTCACATGATCTCCAAACACCAAAAAACATACCAAATTAGGCCATTTTGCTGCGAGAAATCATCATAACTTGTATTAAAAACTATAACAAAATAGTGGACAGAATGATCACCTTGATGGAACTACACAAAACAAAGCATGAACAAGTAAATTCTATCACAAATCTACAATTGCTTGAATACAATTAAAGATGAAAAGTAGAAAGGAAATGTAGTCTTTCTAAAAACTCTGAATACTCTATTTGTAATTTGGGTGAGGGTTTGGGATGACTTTTGCAGATTGGTCCCCTGGCCCGAGGTGATTTGAGTTGACTCAGCCGAGTCCCTTCCATATTTTTTTTTTTCTCCGATTTGACTCTAATGCTTGTTGGCTCCACATACTGAAGAATATGGCTTTAAATGGTTGATCTCCAAATTGTGTCATTGCTCTTTTTAATCAACACTTTTACTTGTCTCCTACAAATTTAAACAACATTCAAGATTATTAGCAAGATTAATAGTCAATATCACACCAAATTGGAATTTTCTTTTTTAGGACAACTTATGAGTATTTGTAAAATTAAGACACTATCTCTACGGACTTGCAAAGTTAGATACTAATTTTATGGGCTTCCAAACATAGAACACTCTCCTTACAAACTTACAAAACAAAGAAAATATCATTTAGTTTGGGAAAATTTAGGAAAAAGATTATACAATGTCGGCCAAATAATCGGGCTTTATTTCACCCCGAATATTATGAATTTAACCAACTTAAAATCACAAAATGAAGCGAATAATTACAAAAAAAAAAAGAGAGTAAATATCGTACTGATAATTGAAAATTGAAGGGGGGAAATTAAACCTGAAATTGAAATTGGAAATAATAATTTCCTGGCACTGAGATGAGGCTACAATTAATGTGTAGCCTTGTCAATTTCGGCTGCCATAACTCGTCGTGGATAGCCTCGTCGATTTTGTTGGATCTTGGTCCTTGTTTCTTATTGGAAGTATATAAACTTGGTGAACTAACTTCTAACTACTAACAACTAACATTTACTGATAAAAAAAAAACAAAAAAACTTGCCTCTGATAATTCAATCACTTGCAAAAATATGTGACTTTCTGATGTCTATTGTTCCTAATAAATGTGCTGATGCACCGAAAGTCATGTTCAGATGGTAATGAAATTAAATAAAATTGAAATAAAACTACACTGATTGGAAAAGTGTAAGCTGGAAACGTTACATATGTTTTTGGTAATTACAAAAAAAATAAAATAAAATAAAATTAATTATTAATATATAGATTTTTAAAAAGATATGTGAATTTAGGGATTATATTTTTATAGGCCCAATAAGTTGACACATTTTTTAATTTGGTCCACATGTTTCACACTTTCTGAAATTGGTACTATAAGTTTAATATTATTTTGTTTTTAGTACATTTATCAGTTACAAATTTACAATAGGTTCTGTAACCGGTTGCCTCCACTTGAAAATATAATTTAATTTTACATTTAATTTTATGTATGTCAACTGTGTAATTAATTTCATTTTATTTTAATTTTTGGACGGGTCGAGCTTTTTAACGGAACGGTCGGGCTTATTAAGGTGGAGAGAAAATCAACTTACGAATTCAATGGTTACACACACACACACAATACCCTATTCAAATCTGAAAGAACTACACACATAACGAAAAAAACCTTAAATCCAAGAAACTGAAGGATTATGAGCGATTCAAATTGACAGCAATAAAGGAGCGATTCAAGCATGAGGATTCACAATCCAAGTAGAAACGAAGACCCTCCCTTTTGTATGGTAAGATTCTTGATATTTTTGCTTTTTTGCTTTTAGGGTTTACACTTTTTTGAAATACGATATAAAATTAAGGCTCAACATTTTTCTGCAGAAATTAAGGCTTTGAAAGAGAATAAAAATGATTGTACAATTGACACATATAAACTTAAATATATATTTTCAGGTGGAGGTAACCGGTTACACAACTTATTGTAACCGATAAATGTACTAAAAATAAACAATTTTAAACATATAGAACCAATTTCAGAAAGTGTGGAACAGGTGGGCCAAATTAAAAAAATGTTTCAATTTATTGGGCATATTAAAATATAACCCCGTTAATTTATTTAAATTAATAGTGTAGCATCTATTTGAAAAACTTTTTCAATTTTTTCAGTTCCATCTGAACCTGCCCTGACTTCCACTGTCCATCCCAGTAGACAATCTGCAAAAAATCCTTTAGAACTATTGCCAATATCTGAGACGAGCATTGTTTCAATTGATTAATTGTTTAAAAAATATCTTAATATTTGATTTTTTGCATTACTATAGGTCAGTTACACTGAAAATCGAACTCGATATTTTAACTTGGGGATTTTAGTTTTTGTAGTCCTACAATTTTTCACAAAATTTGAATTTGATCCACATGAATTATATATTTTGATATTGCTCCTATAAGTTTGAAAATATTTTGATTTTGATCCTTTTACAAACTTATAGGACCAATATTTGATTTTGGTCCTGTAAATTTGTAAAAGGACCAAAATCAAAATATTTTTAAACTTACAGGACAAATATCAAAATGTGTTATCTACAGGAACAAATTCAAAATAAAGCCAAGTTATATGACATAAATTTTTAGTCCCTATAACTTGTCATTGATTTGGTGATTGTTCTAAATGACCTTTTGCAGATTGTGTAAGGGGTTGGACAGTGGAAGTCGGAGCACGTGCAGATTGAAGTGAAAATTTCGAAAAGGCATGCATTTTAGTTACATGCTAAACAATTTATTTAAATATATACATCTTTTTTTATAGAATATATTAATAATTAATAATATTTTGTTTAAGTAGTTACCAAAAAACATATATTGTTTCAAGTTTTGAATTACCAATCAAAACTATTTTTATTTCATGTTTTATTTTCATGACCATCTCAACAAGAATTTCAGATCTATTAGCACACTTATTGCATACAATACCATATATTAGACATCAGTGAGTTATTTATTTATAGGATTGTAGAGAAGAGCATTTCGTCGATGATGAAGAAGGAGCGCTCTTGCAGATTTGCATCGCAATCTCCATCGATTTAAATGTAAATTTTTATATTGTCAACACTTCATTTTAGAAACTTGAAAGTCATTTTAATAGTGTCTAAATCTGTTATGAGGTGTTGATAAAAAAAATCATGAGATCAAACGGTTAAAGAAATAATAAGGAAACATAGTTTTTTTTTCCATCCTTTATCTTTCACCTATTATGATTTCGATCCTCTAACTATTAGAATTTGATTTTACTCATTTTTCTTTCAGAAAGTATGAAAATAATTTTTTTTTGAAAAAATAAAGGATGAAACTCAATTTTTTTATAAAGATAAAGTAGGATAATCAAAATTTTTATAAAGATAAAGGATAAAAATAAATTTTTTTGAAAGATAAATTAAAGGACAAAAATCAAATTTTTTGAAAGATAAAGGACTAAATTTTAATTTTAATAGTTAAGAGAACAAAAATTATAATAGGTAAAAAATAAAGGACCAAAAAATCTTTTCCCCAAATATTAAATATTCTAGATATCAATGAAATGTAAAATATGCTGGCTTAATTTATACCTTATATAACTCCAAGATTTGGCCCAATTAATTGAATCAGATGCAAGGTGTTGCCGAGGGCCAAGATCCAACAAAATTCTCCACCGTGATTGATTCTATGCGGACACCAAAATCAACAACTGATCAATCATAAAATCAAATCCTTCAAGATTTAAAATTTAATAATCACTCCATTATTATTTTTAATATAGATGCTCATGAACATGAATAATACAAACCTGACATGATCTTAGAAGCTTTAGTTCGACCATAAGCACATACAAAATGAGCCGTATATGTGTGTTTCGAGTAGTGAATTGCCTGGACTATACATCTACAAGTTTTCGATGAATTTGTAATGGTGTGATTAAATGGTGTAAATCATTGGGATTTTATAGAGTTGGTCATTCTTGGAAATCTTAAACTTTTCTATGCTTTC
>JAPKLY010001578.1:16652-40026 GCA_026898435.1 Prunella vulgaris | reverse complement strand
TTTCTATACATTCATCATGGATTATTATTATTATTATTATTATTATTGTTGTTGTTGTTGTTGTTGTTGTTATTATTATTATTTAACGCTGCAATATATATAATTGTGTCTCAAATATCTATTATTTAACTTTGCAAATTGCAATATATATTTGAGAAATTGCCTCTGAAGTACACCCTTTATATATTTTTTGTTGTCGGGTCACTCTACTTTTATTATTTACCACTAGCCCATAAATTTACATATCCATAGATCAACAAACCCACCCCACACGCCCCTCCCCCCACCCTACCTTCCGTCTTGAATTTCTTCACTTTATATCATCTTGTCATGTCATGTCTCATCCCCCAAGTCATTAACCACCCCCCAATTTAGTGTAGTCATGTTATTAACCTACCCCCAACTCATTACCCACCCATCTCCCCCATTCATTATGCACCCCTCAATATATTATTATAAATACACTTTATTATTTTTCAATTTTAATTTATATATTATTTTTTATATTTTTTCATGTGATTGATCTCTTTTATTTTACTAAAACATACTAGATTTTCAGTTATACTATTAGTTATAAAAAAACGAAATATTCATATTGAACGTGCTCTTTTTTTCTTAATGTTAATTATTTATTCTGAGCAAGTCACCTAGCCATCCAATAGATTGGACCACTAAAAATGAATAGGGCCTATACACCATCGACTTGTATATGAAGGTTTTTCTAAATTATATTTCTTTATTTTCCCATACATAGAATTAATATTTCATCCAATACAAAAGGTATCGCTTTATAAATGCACATATATTATGAAAATATCCGTTTTTTTATTATTGTGATTACCTTAATAAACATTTATTTTCTTATTAAAACAATAAATTTATCTAAATATTTTAATAATTTTAAGAATAGTTTAGGAAAAAGTGTAATTAATTGAATCAGCCGGTTATAAACTAGTTTTATCGCGCACCTGTTTTACAATAATACAATATAGTATACAATCAATACTATAATATATATATATATTAATAAAGCAAGTAGAATTATTAAAAAATTATACACAAAATGCAAATTAATTACACGGTAAAACTAATTTGCTCAAAATTTCGTCAAATTAATTTATATTGACAAGTATAAAACATGTTCAGATTTTCAAATGTAAAGTTAAAAATAAAATGTCATTTATAATGGGCAGTAGTATATTGTGGACTGAGTATTTGCAGACACAATTTGACCAACTATCATGATATAAATGTAATTGATTAACTCTAACATCGATTACATTCGTAGCTCAAGAAAATTGGACGATGGATTAATTCATCTTCCTAATCCAAATCTTCAAATAATTGTTTAGTCTTGTATGTATGAAAAGTAACTCTTACTTGTACTAAAATGTCACAATATAGATAAAAAAATGTTTTCTACTATAATAGAGTTAACTTTTTAAAAAATACATTTGAATTGTTCGGTATATCTGGTACACATGTAACACAAATAATATGGTGTCAAGTACAAATTACTCTCTGCAGTCAAGCAGTCGTAATTCGAGTGAATTTAATCAAATTTTTTTTCTCTAAAGTTGTTACACGCTGTAACAACTTAATTAATTAATTAATTATGTAAATTTCATTGATTTGATAGTTCATCTTAGTTGCAATGATTTGAGTATATAAGAAATGCACACCAAATGTTTGACATAACAATATTGTTGTTATTATGTTTTCTTTCGGTTAATCTGTCATTTTGTTTATCCAAACAACAGATTGTTAGGGACTAGTCATCTTACCTGGGAAATATTTGTAAGCAAAATGATATATGCAACAACACCTAATTAACTTCTCAACTAAGTTAATCATTATACTTAAATTATATTCCTTCTGTCCCAACCAGGTGAGCTAATTCATCTGGTCACCGGACTCCTCACTTGAATGAGTCGGATTTGCTAATTAGTTCGAATTGCAAAATTATTTAAATTTCAAAATTTTAGATTACAATTTTCAAAATGATTATAATTGTATCTGCAATTATGTCTTTATTTGTTCATGTATAATGTGTATGCTTTTAAATTATCGAAATGAGTACTTCGAAATAATCAAATGTCCAACAATAAATACAAATTTATATATATCCATTATGAATATAAATAATTACTTATAAGAAAAAGTTAGTAAATTAAGGAGATTAAAGAAATTGATTACTTTAAGATGTTAGAATAACATGCATACACATATATAATGAGTACTAGATAAAATAATATAAACATAAATATGAATAAAGAATATGCATGAAATAAATGATAATTTTGTTGCGATTAAATTAATGCGTGCTTTTCTTTTCTTTTAGACGCTGCTCCAGACAGCAGCCAATAATGCTAATCAATATGTTAATTAATTATCATTTTATATAATAAAAAAATATTATGCTAATTGTGAACACATCTATTTACATTGATATATATACAAAATTATATTTCATATAATCATGATACTTTGAATTTAATCATATTATGTTGCATATATCAATTGTGTGGTGGGAGCATTGTATCATGTGTTAATTAAAATTGAATATTAATAAACCGGATTTTTCTATAAAAAGTTTTAGTTTTTATTTTTATAAAATTAATTATTATACTCCCCCGTCCCGGAACACTCTTCACACACTTTTTTACATACTTTTTAAGAAAAGTGTGTAAAAAGTAGAGTATTGATAGAGATGTGTGAAGTTATATATATTATTAAAGTAATGAAATTTGTTGAAATGAGTGTAAAAATAATGATATTTTATGTACATATATGAATATTATGAGAATAAAATTAAAGTAATTATTTTCATCTATAGGGTATGTAAAGTGTTATGGGACGTGTCGGAAAAAAAAGTGTGTAAATTGTTCAGGAAGAGAGAGTATATATTAGGAGGCTGCCGAATCTAAGTTGGATGAATAGGTGAATACTCCCTCCGTCCACAAAAATTGGACTACCTTGGTAATTCACGGTTATTAAGAAAAATTGATGTTGATGTGTAAAAGTGAGTGTATTAGTATAAAAAAATATTTAATTATTAAAAAAATACTTGATGTGATGGGTAAAAGTGAGTATATGTATATAAAAAAATGAAAATAATGATTGTAAGTTTTCCATTTTAGGTAAGTAGACCATTTATTGTGGACGATCGTTTAAGACAACGTGGACCATTTATCGTGGACGGAGGGAGTAATATATATGAGTATATTATATAGATGACTACTTTACTGAGATTCTTTAGTCAAGTTGTGATGTCTACTTTTCATAAAATTTATTGTTAGAGTACTTTTTTTTTCCTTTTTAGGTTCTCATTATTAAATCAACAACTTTATCAACAATTTTTTCGATAGTTCTCCTTCTTTGTTTTCGCACTTAATTTAGTGTTTGGTTAAAATAATTTTTCTTAATGGGTAAGTCTTTTGTGCATCAGTTATACCATGCAATTCGAGTGTATTTTTAAACAGTTACACTATTTATTATTAAAAAGTACACAAATTATTACTGAAAAGTTACACTATTAAAGATACACTTTTCAGTAATAACATGTGTAACTTTTCAGTAATATTTTGCGTAACTTTTTAAAAATAAACTTGAGTTGCACGGTGTAACTTATGCATACAAGACTAAACCCTTCCTAATTAGTGAAATTTCTTGTTTGTTTGTTCTTTAAAAAAAAAAAAGTTTTTGTAAGTGTGGAATTCTAAATAGTATTAGTGATAGTGTGGCATTGTATTGCACGTGAAAAAGAGTATAGTGGAACCGACATAATACATCAAAGGTCCACACTAGCACAAATGATGGCCGATCGAATGCAACCCAAATTCCCAAATAATAATAAAAAATAAAAAAAAAGATCACATGCAATACAATCTTAAAAAGGTCCCACAAATTTGGATTACGTTTGTTCATCATAGTTTGGACATTCATACGATATCCTTTTTTGCCTTTTCCAAGTATGAAATCACAATTAATGTTATTCTCAATTACTTTAATTGTTGTAATTATTAGCTACGTGCATAAAATATTGAAAATGATACTTAAATTCATATATAGATTTATATTATAGTGTGAGCTGTTATAGATTTTTTTTTTAAAGTTTCAAAGTATTAATTATTATTATGGTGGGGCTCGAGTGTGGAGAATTTGCTGCTATTTTAATTTTGCAAGAATCATGTTTTCAACCTTTCAAAGAAAAAAAATATTTTCAATATTCCCTCTTAATTTATATCATAAGCGTGACAATTAATAATTCCGAAATTGATCATGAGCTACAGCAATATAAATATTTAAATTGATGTGGACTACTACATCAATAATAATAATAATAATAATAATAATAATAATAATAATAATAAAAAAAAAAAATAATAATAATAATGAAAACGAACTCTGTTTACAAAAATACACATTTTCTCAGAGAGGATTAGGATTATTTTATTATTTTATTAATTAATTGCCATGAACAACTTGAGGTTGAGGTTTAAGGTTAAAATAAAAAGGAAAGAGAGAGAACCACCTGGTTGACTTATTACAAGGACAATATGCCACGCGTGTTTGTTTAGTTGGATGGCTCACGTGAGGAGTATGGATCATGCCGTATGGTCGGCTACCTTCAATAAATGCGCAACTAAATCGACTTAAAAAAAAAAAATTAAGTGATTATTGTTTTAGGATAATCAGCAAAGATGAAGAACGAAGAACACATAATTTGTTGACCCAGTTCACCTGAAAGGCTACATCTGGGGGCATACAAAGCCAGGAAATTTTTTCACTATTTCTGTGTATGAGATTCCTTTTTATAGGTTACAAACTAGAGTTACAGAAATATAAGATACATAATGAAATGACTAAACTATCCTTCTAGTAAATACTTTTGATGAAGGCACATAAATGTAATTTCCTTTAACACTCCCCCTTGTGCCGAATCAAAATGATGAATGGTGCATGAATGTTGCCCTCAATAAAATCTTGCCAAGTAACATCCATATAAAAAAAATAAACCTTGGTCGAAGGGAAAATGAGTTGCAGCGCACCTATGTTAAGACTCCCCCTGAAGTCTATACCTCTCAATTGATATGTACATCTATCAAGTGAGCTCATAAAGTTTACACATCTCAATTCCTTTAAGACGTTTCTCAAAGTTATCTTAGACAATGATTATGTAAATAATTCAGCCACAATTTCTTCAGAGCTTACTTAAATTACTTGAATCTTGAACGAAGATTGTTGTCGCATGTTATAGAAAAACTTCGGTGATATATACTTCATATTATCACCTATATAGCACAGATTCATTTGTTCAATACATGCAATGTATTTTTCGTATATACATAAATGATCTTTAGTGGTAGAACTCAAGCCACTGATTCCTTAAATGTGTGATGATAGACTTTCACTAAATACACTCACAAATAACTATATGTAAGGTAATAATCTCTAAATAGCTTTAAGAGATATCTATCAAAGTTTCTTAGTTGATGCCCAAGATATACCATGTTTCTCATGGTAAATACATAATCAATTTGGGTGTTCATGTGGTTAAGATATAACCAACATTAGTAGATCCAAATAACATATTATTTGGTGTATAAGTGTATAGGATAGCATTCAATATTTTCTCAAGGGTTGCAATTTCATTTGTCGTCCCTTAAAGCATTTATATAATAAATAACATGCCCATATCAATGATTTCTTTTAAGTATCAAAGTACATTCTTGACACTATTCCAATGATATTATGTTGGTCCTGTAATAAATTTAGTTAACAAGTTCATTGAGAAATTAATATCTGGCCGAGTATATTTAGCTAAGTACAATAATGCTCCTATTGCACTTAAACAAGGAATTTCAGTTCCTAATATCTCTTCGTCATTTTGCTTTGGACAAAATGAATTTTTCTTTAAACCCAAACATCGGCCGATCATGAGAGTGCTAACAGAATGCATTTTGTCCATGTTAAATTGCCTGAACATCTTTTGGACATCTGCAAACTGGTGGATAAGTATTCCACAAACTCAATAAAATTGAGCTTTCCCAAGATCCTTTATCTCAAATTCAAATTTCAATTAGTTTCAGGATTCCTCTTATTTCATTAAGAGTACCTATGTTCATCCATCAACATAAGAGTCATAATCGCAAATCGAGAAACTTATTTTTCTTTATAAATACGAAGGGCATTGTTCTTTGTTTTTGTAACCTTTCCCAATCAAGTAGTCACTTGACTTGGGTAGTAGAAGGCCATCAGACACTTTCATATATATCTCTGAATCAAGATCCTCATTGAGATATACAGTAACCACATTCATAAGCTGCATTTCCAATCCTTCGGATGCTACTAAGCTAATTAAGTAGCCGGACGTTATAACGCCAATAACAAGTGAGTGTGTCTCCTCATAATCAATTCCAGAGCGTTATGAGAAACCTTGCGCTATAAGGCAAGTTTTTATATCAGGACCATATATTTCTCATTACGCTTTATGACAAAGAGTTATTTATGTCCTATAGGCTTTACACTTGGTCGGGCTAGCACTACCGGACCAAATACCCATCACTTTGTCAGAAATCAAGTTCTACCAGGATTGATTCCTGCATTTAGGCCAGTTTGCTCTTGTTGATATTCTACAACTGAGCTTGGTTCGATATCATTGTGCTCTATATTTTCTTGAGCAACATAATAAATAAATACATCACTAGTCTGTGTGCAATGTCTGTCCATCGACTCATTTGCACTCTCATAATTAATAGAGATTTTTCATTCTCTGGAATCATATTGAACATTGGAGCGTCATCCAGTAATGATTCTTGGACATAACTATAAACAGAGACAATCTTATGAGATGTATTTTCGACATTGATGATCAATGAATTGAATTGTGCCGCATCTACCATTCCTTACTTTGGGTGGTGTCAATCGAACCAGGTGGCCTCCCCCTTTTCCTTTTAGGAGCCACGGCCTCAACCACACCTCCACCAAGTGTGGTTGCAACACCTTTTCTACGGTGTTGTGCCCCTTATTGGGGACTTCTAACCTTGGAGGCACATTTGCAGCTGATATGTATGACCCAGTCACTTTAGCAATATCAATGAACGAATCAGGCATCAAATCTGTTACGTTCTAGATATTTATTATTTTACATCACTTTTTCATTGTGAAGTTTTGGGGATCAAGTGAGACAGAGTAAGAATCGACCACGATACTTCCTGTCGTTCCCACAAAAAAAATCTTTTTCTTATCTCCCCCTAACGACGGGAAGACTGCCTCATTTAAGTGACAACCCGCAAATCTACCGGTAAATAGGTCGCCTGTCAAAGGTTCTAAGTAGCGGATAATTGTTCAAGATTCATATCAAACATAAATACCTAATCGTTTCCAATAACCCATTTAGTGCGTTGTGGAGGTGCAATAGACACATATGTTGCACAACCAAAGATGCGTAAATGTAAAATATCAGACTTATATCCAGTTACCAACTGGTACACAGGTTGTTAACAGTGGGTCTAGAACGAATAAGTAAAGATGCATGCAATATTGCATAATCCCATGCAGAGATAGACATGTTGGTGCGCATAATCAGTACCTAACCACCATTTATTTTCTTTAGATGGTGGCCTCTGTGAGACCATTTTATGTAGCACGTGGGTATCAAGATGCTTTACATTGATCCTGATATATATGCAATAATCATCAGATGTTTTTGATGTAATAATGTGATATTGTGATTAGGGTGGTGAGCCCTAAAACATGTACTTTGTGCTAAGAGTTTTGCATGCATAATGTCTTGTGGACAGTAAAGTGACATGTGACCTGCATGTCAAAGTATAATCCAGTACCATAAAATACTTGGATGGTCTGCATTCTGGATAACTTAATCCACAAATATCATCATATATCTTGTGTAAGAATGAAATATTTTATTTTGTATCTTTAGCATAAACAGGTCTCAGTGTTACTTTTGCTAAAGAGTAGGCTTTGCATAATAAGTGACTTGCCTTAAAAATTTATAATGAGGCAGAGTGAGATGTAAATAGTATATCTTGTGCTTCAGAAAATGAGAAGTGCGACAGTGCAACAAAAAGATCGATATCATACATTACATCGAATTTTCATCTCATTATGTGTCACTCAAAAAAAATATAAGAATATAATTTGAATTCTTCAAATTATGAATTATCATATGTCAAAGCCTTTATAATAATGTGGTGTTCAAAAAATCCAAATTGTGGTGAGGTACATCTCACTAGATCAACATTTTTGTTCCTTTAAAATGTATTTTCTTTCACATTTATTTGATATACAAATTTCATTCTCACAATGTATTTATAAATAACGTTGGCACAAATATTTTTAAAATTTTAACATGGTTCGATTAGCTCTTAATGCATATGGAGCTTTTTTTTTTCAACAATTGTCTCATTAAACATTGTTCCTTGTTCTTTTTAGAAATCTCATATTCTTTTGAGTTTTAATTTGAACAAAATGATTTACTTTTCAATTTGAATAAAATGATTTGCTTTTCATTTAATATTTTATTTTATTTCGTAGATGTATCACTTTACATTGTGATAATATAACTTTTGAACCATATATACTAAATAAATTCAGTAACTTTGAATTAAATATAAATGAACCAACGTCAATAAAAGTAAAGTCTCGTACTAAAATCTAACTCAAAATTTATCAATAGTCTAATTAACTTTAAGACCAAAATGAATATTTTAAATAAATGAGGCATAATACCTTTTCAACATTCTTGAAATATGAGGAATTCATTAGCAAAGTCCATGTTGCTATTAAAAATTATTATCGTGAGATTAATATAGTGGGCATCATGTACTTTAGATCCCATTTACCATTTATTGTTAACTGCTATCTTGTGCTTGCATTACAATTTGATTTGGTACACCACTACTACAAATGGTGCATTATTCTCATTTTCGTATGGAATAATATGTCATGTCCCATTTTCTTTTGGGTTCTTTCCATTGTTCTATTAATCAAAATTAGCCTCGAAAATTACTTTGTCCCAATAGGCTTAAAATATTAGTGCCATACATCTCAGCTACTTGCAGCGTATTAATTAGCTGAAGTATGAAAAATAAAGAGAGCCCTTCCCCCTTTTTTTTATTATATCATTTTCTTGTCGTTTTCTTTCAACAGAAAATAAAATATATTTCAAGGAGCAACATATGATTGTTTAAATCCTTGACCATTTTTGTAGTCAAGTAAATGAATTTCATTTCATGGGCTAGAACTTTGAAAATAAAATGTCCATTTAAGGCCCCACACTGTTCGTTGTGTGTTTTCAATAGATAGTATTTTTTGCGTAAAATATGATCAATGTGTATCCTCACTTCTTTAATTTGACCTTGTCGGACAGTTCTTTGTCCTTGGTATCCGTGTATAATTTAATTTTGAAGACATAAATTCCTCCTATGAAACTCAAGAATGATACTCAGTTTCTTTCGAGTCCAATATAGTATAATCAGGTCCAATACATTCAACCATTTATTATAAAATATGAATTTAATATGCAAGCATAGCAATATATAATTCTTTTTCAAGAATGTATCCATTTGAATTAGATTTTGAGACCATGGGTCACGTATTTATCGATGCTTTGTGAAAATGCTTCATCACATTCATTTGTAATTCATAATTATCTTCCATGAATTTTCTTTATCATGGAGATTTTCAATAGTAAATATGTATTTATACACATAAATAATTTACATGACTCAATATGCATACTACATGAATTTCATTAAAAAAATCCTAATTTCTACAACAAATAATCTCAAGCCTATTCTGCGGCAAACAATTCTAAATGCAGATGTTTAAAAGGGATTAAGCCTCTTTACCAGAGCGGAGTCCTACTGTAAGAACTCCAAGAACTCCAAAAATAAACACTGTATAGCCTCAAAAATAGCAATACCAGATTGAGTACTGTAATAAATTCCCTCGCCAAGGCTTAAGAAATGAAGGACTTTTGCTAGTGATCAGAACTGCTTCAGTGATAATTTTTTTTTCTCAAAATCTGAAAAAAAATTGGTAGCTCTCCACAGAGGCTTATTCTTCAAATTTGGGATTGATTAGTTGTAGAAAGAAATTGAAATTTAATGTTGCAATACTATTGTATATAACAAAAATTTTCCTTCTAACATCATACTAAATCCTGCATAAGAGCATAACTATATTTCTTTACTTTTGATTATAATTAACAGTTAGACTGCATATGGTATTCATCCTAATCATAGTTTTGAAATAATATTCAACAAGGAAATGATAAGTTTATCAACAGAATACCAAATGCCCTTTAAGTGCACATGCTCAGTGACGCAATACTAGGGTAGGCTCTACCTTTTTTTCAAAAGGTTTCTTCTTCATGTGTTTGCTTCAATTAAGGCATTCTGAGATCATACATACATATCATATGGGCTCCATTCATATTTCTTATCATGCTATATTTCATATAGTGTGCCACATTCAAGGGGAGCCATAAGACACAGCCTGTGCAAACTAATGGGACACAGCCCGTGAAGACAATAAAACACAGGACTTAACACAGAAGAGGGTACAACCCAGAAAATTGACAGAAAAACTCCCGCAGGGTGGGTTCACAGCCCAGCATATTCATAACTCACAGTCATATAATTATTCTAGAAACTGAGCGGAGTGAGTTTACCTCCTTTTAACAAAGCGGAAATGTGCTGCCAAAATGAGGGCGACGCCACTGGTGAGTGAATTAGGAATTATGCCCACTGAATTATGTGCACGCAGTGATGCACCTAATTCGCTCAAATGGGTCGAACTGTGGCTGGGTTCGAGTGACTTACAGAGGTGAAAACAAACGCAAACGGGGCGGTGGAAATTGGCTATCAATTCCGGCTGGGATTTCGAATCGACGGTAAGGTCGAGGTTCGTCGACTGGACAGAGCAGTGCGACGAACAGGGCATCGAATTTTCGGGCAGGCGTGGCTATTCGAAGAGACGAGCACGGCTGTGGCCCTGTACGCGTCGGCTGTGCTTCCATTTCTTTGCGGTGAGAACGATGGTCAAACAATTGGGGAGACGGGATAGACGAACTATTCTGCCTCCATTTGCCGGAATTCTGTTCTTAACCACCGAGTGCAGCCAATTCTGTTTTCCGCCTGAATTTCTGTGAGAAGGTGAGAGGGGGACGGCGGCTAGGGTTTGTGATTGTCAGGGTCAAATTTCAGCTGCCGCCGCAGGTGTAATCCTCACGGCCAGAAATTCAGATGATAAAAATATAATTTCTAAATCCTAATCGGCAAAGCAATTCGTGCTGATAACGTGTTTTAGGATAATCAGCAAAGATGAAGAACGAAGAACACATAATTTGTTGACCCAGTTCACCTGAAAGACTACATCTGGGGGCATACCAAGCCAGGAGATTTTTTCACTATTTCTGTGTATGAGATTCTTTTTTATAGGTTACAAACTAGGGTTACAGAAATATAAGATACATAATGAAATGACTAAACTATCCTTCTAGTAAATACTTTTGATGAAGGCACATAAATGTAATTTCCTTTAACAATTATGTGATTTATTTTATTTGAAAAAAATTAATATTTGGGATGATCGATTTGTTAGGATTGTGGGAAATATTTAATTTTTAATTAAATAATGAATAATTTAATTGGTATTGTTTGATTAATAAAATAAAGATATTAAAATTAATTTTCTGAAAATTAATTGATACGAGTGCGTTCTACTCGTGGAATATGTGAACTTAATGTATTCATATTTACAAAATCAATTAATGGTGAATGAGAAATTAAGTCAACAAATCAAATGTAATTAATTCTCATCTCACATTGGAAAATGGAGTAAAAAGTTAATAAAGCTAATCAAATTATAGTTGATTGATTGACAATCAAAATTGTCACATGCTCCAGCCGAGTCTCGCCCGTGGCCTTGGATTTGGGCCTGATATCCATCTAATATAGTACTCCCTCAGTCCCAAAACTACTTTCACACGTCTAAAAAAGAAAACTTTTTACACTCATAAAAGTCAATAAAGTACAATTTTTTTATTATTTAATTTTATACTCACATACTTACTTTTTCTTAGTTCGCATATTCAGAACTATTATAAAAATAGTTATTGAATGGGGGAGTAATACTTTGCATAAATATGTGAATATTTTGTGCATATAAATTAAATTAAAATTGTGATGGAGTAACAATAATATGGAGTGACAATAATGACATAAGAAAAAATATATATGAATCATGCGAGTAGGGTCAACCTTCTAAATTTCAGCACCATGCAACCCTCGACGACGTTTAGCAGCCACTATACTTTACCGTGCAAGTAGAAATAACAATGAAGAGCCATTTATGACCTCAAATTATTAACTCTACTTTAATTATTAATTATTCAAATTTATATTTGGATAACGTGCTGACTCCCGTCAGTGTACATTTTTTTTTCCTAAGTTTGATTTAGTTTTGTGATTAGTTTAAATGATTCTTTTTCTATAGTTGGATAACGATCGAGATGAGTTTTTCTACGAGTAAGTATTTTTTAAATTAATTTTATTGTACAATTTAAAATAACATTATACTCCCTCCGTCCACGATAAATGGTCCACGTTGCCCTAAATGGTCGTCCACAATAAATGGTCTATTTACCTAAAATGGAAAACTTACAATCATTATTTTTATTTTTTATACACATATACTCACTTTTGCATATTACATCAAGTATTTTTTAATAATTAAATATTTTTTTATCCTAATACACTCACTTTTACACATCAACATTTACTTTTCTTAATAACCGTGCACAAAAAGGGTAATTCAATTTTCATGGACGGAGGGAGTATACAATAAGAAAAAATATTTAACGGACAACTGCAAAATAACAGTTAAAAAGTGTAACATATAGTATTAAGAAGCGTAACACTCCGCGCGACACTTTGAAATTAAAATAATTACTAAAAGATGACACAATATTATCTCCCAAGATATATATGATTGAATATATTTCCTGATATTATTAAATATATTATTAATAATACTCCCTCCGTCCTGGAACTACTTTCATAGTAGTTTCGGGCACGCGAATTAAGAAAAAATAAGTATGTGAGTGTAAAATTAAATAATAAAATAAAAAAATGTATTTTATTGACTTTTGTGAATGTAAAAAGTTTCATTTTTCGATTTGGATCCCCTGCATTTAATATTTCCTCAATTTTCTCTATTCAGTGTAGATGTCATCATTATCATGATAATGATGACATCATAATTATGTTAATTATACATCTATTTCCATGATAATGATGATATTTACATTGAATGGAGAAAATGGAGGAGATCTAACTCCTTCATTTTTAGGTGTGTGAAAAAAGAATTGGAACGTCCAAATAAGAGAAGTGTGAAAGTAGTTTTGGGACTGAGAGAATATAATATTTTATATTATGATTTTAGTTTATAGACTTAATAATATCAATAAATACATATAATAATATTAATTTTATACCATAAAATATTTTCTTAACAAATTTTGTGAACAAAGTAACAAATTTGCATATATACACAAAGTAAATTATACTCCCTCCGTTCTAAATCTTTTTTTCTCTTTTATTATTTTTTGTGAGGAGAATATAATAAAAGTGAGAAGAAAGAATTGAAACGGTATATGATTGAGTAAATAAAGTTGGCCCTCAAAGTCATCATACCAAATAGCAAATTGTTTAAAATAAGAAAACTCTACTTATACTCTCGGTTCTATATTAATTTTTTATTATTTCCATATATATGTTTCAAAATAAATTTCACATTTTCTAAATTTTAAATATGTGTGCCCTCACATTTTTATTTTATTTTGTATCCTTATATATATATGATTGCAATTTTATTTAAATAATCATTGCGTTATACTAATTTGCTGTTCTGAATTTAAATAAAATTTTCAAGCTGAATTTAATTAGACATGTTTACATTCTAAATCGCGGTCTTTGTCATATGACAACCTCATTTCACCTCTTTCCTTTTGTAATTTTGAGTCTCTACTAAAACAAGTTTTTAAATACTATTTTAATTCTTTTTGCATCTTTTTAAGTATTTGACTTCTCTTAACCGCCTGATTAGCAAAATCAACACTCCATCAGTCTTATTTTTATTGGGTATCTAAGAAAATTGGAGTCAGATCCCCTCCATTTAATATTTTTTCCATTTTTTTCATTCAGTATAAATGTTGTTATTATCATGAGTATATATGTATAATTAAAATAATTAATAAATATATACATATATGGAATCCATAATAATAGGTGATATTTACACTGCATGGAGGAAATGAAGAAAATATTAAATGGAGGGGATCCTAAGATATTATTGGAGTAACATCAAGACTTATTTTCGCTCTATGTGTTTCTTGATTATGTCATGAGTGAAATGTATTGCCTCATTTTTGTCAGTTGAGCCTTTCATAAATTTCACATTTACGATATTTACATATTTACACAAAATGCTATTACTTTTTTATTTTTTGGACACACATTACACTCGATCCAACTAATTTTTATTTTATACATAATATTTATCATATTAACACTCAAAACATAACTTTTTTTTTTTACTTTATTCTATTTTGTAATATACGTGTTTCTTTCCCTTGTAAGTTACTTATGGGACTGAGGGAGTACGAGACAACACCTTTTAATTAAGAGTATGAAACAATTAACTGAATATTAATCAATCAAAATACTGCATTTGAAATTTACTTTTTTATTCTATGATTCCTATTCGATTTATAAATCAGTTTCACCTAAACAGAGAATTCCAATTAAAATCAAATCAAGAGACCAACTGATGTTATTATTTGAGCGCACTTAAACCAATTTAAAATTTTACTTTTTGTTATTTTTTATAATTATTAGTTGTATTAAGTGCAATTTTTTTAATTTAATTTAATTATTAGTAATAAATAGATATTTTAGTGTATATTCCTCTTAAATGTTCTGTATAGTCAAATTTTATCTTCCACCGTTTGTATTTCCTTGTATATAAATATATAGATGAATATTTCCTTATATTTAATTTCAGTGAAAGGAATTTTGTACTTTATCTTTATACATGTTTATAAATTATTTTGCCAATTGTATTAAACTCGTCATTAGTCATAAACTGAGTTAATCAGGTAGGCTGGTTTACCTGACCACCGGACTTCTCACTCAAGTGAGAATTTAAGGTTGATTTGGAGATATTGAGTGAGATATAAGGTTGGTTAGAAGTGTTTGGAGACTCGACGAACTAACTTATAACTACTAAAAACGTACATTTATCGATAAAAAAAAATCATAAACTCAATTAAAATAATCTTCTAACCACCAGTCATGTCATTTTAATATTCCAATATAAGTATAGTTTTTAAACCCGAATTTGCAAACTAGATAAGTGTCATGTTCAATTTATATTTTCAACCTTATAATTATAATTAAACTCACTCTTAAGCAGTCAAAATTGAAATTAATTATGGTAATAGAATAGCACAACTTACTTTGACTTTAAACCAACAACTAGCTTAAGTATTTTCCATCAGAATTTAATTATCAATTATGTCATGTATATAGACCATAGTAAATAAATCTTATTGTACAATTTTTTATAATAAATTTTCATTATATAGTATTTTATTAAATTAATATTTTCATAAATAATTTATATTATTTTTTAATACAATATTTTATTAAATTAATGTAAACAAATTTATCAATGAAACGGATTCCTAATATTTTTTGCTTTCCCTTATTAGCAGCAACAAATAATCACAAATGAACAATTTAACATACAATCCATTACATTTAAAAATATCACAGCCCCTCTCGATTATTTGCAAATTCTACTTGATATGTAAAATTATATTTATTTTTAAAAAATAATTCTAAATAGTTGCCGTTATTATTTTCAATTTAGATTCTGCAGTTGGATGATAATTTTTGTTATATATATAATGCATATTTTTCAAAAATATTATTAAATATATATATTTTTTTTTTGCAAAGGAAAAAAAGCGAGAGAGATACTTTTGTTCTTAAAATACAAAGAGAGACAAGTGTGAAAGTTATTAGAAATGCATTCAAAATAAAATTCAAAATGAGCGGACAAATATTATTAAAATTGCACATTTTCTTGTCTTTGTAATACACTATATAAAATGTCCCTTGTACAAATGTCTCTTTTGCAAACACTTTCACTTTTAAAATTATTTTATTTCAAAATATTCTCCACTTTTAATTTTAATATAAGAATCACATCACTTTAAATTTTAAAATACACATTGGAACTCAAATCTTCCTATTACACTTTTCTACTTTTTTCATTCAATTTTAAAAACCTTTTCCTCCTATACTTTGTTCTCATAATACAATATTTATGTTCAAAAATTATGGCCGCCCTATTTCGAATTAGTGCATTCTAAAAGGTTCTATACATTATAAATATTATATACTATAAAACATCTAAAAAACCCTAATCCCTATATTTAGTGGGAATTTGTATATTCTTCTTATTTGAATATTCCACAATAATTTATACATTATTTAAAAAAATATAAATATACATATACAATCAGATACCTATACATATATTTATTTATATGTTATTACTTAATTTATAATATTTTTTTCAAAAATATGAAATACTAGGAGTACAAATTCCGTTAAAATGGAGAAAATGTGATGCATTATTATTCTTTTACACAATGAAATATCTTAATTATTAATTGTTATAGTACTCTCTCCGTCCATAAATTTTTTCGCATATATATTCTTTTTTTATTTACCCACAAATTTATTTATTTTTATTTGAAAACAACTAAGACTATTTTTCACAGGTTAAGAGAAGTTATTCACACGGTTCAACATATTTTATATTTGTAATAAATTGTAATATTATTTATAAAATATTAATATTACTAAATAAATATTATAATATTATCAAATGAATTCAATTTCAATATCACACCATATTTTAACTCTTGACGGTTATATATTGTTGGACTAGAATGTATTCCAACTAAACGTTACATGTAAAAGTTTGTTAACTTAAATAAAAAACACCTAACTTCGCATCATTTGTTTAAATTGGGAAGATGCAAAAGATAGGAATTGGAATATTCTTACATTTACACACAAAATATGAAAAACAGATACTCGGCTGACAAATCGTGTAATCATATCGCTTATCGCTTTGACACGATAACGACACGATACGATAAGGTGAAACACGAATACGATACGATAAAATATAAGTAAATTGAACACGAAAATTTTCGTGTCAACACGACACGACACGATAATGACACGAAAATTTATTTATCAATTTTAAAAAATTAATAAATAAGTAAGGACATGAAATGACACGATAAGGACACGAAAATTAATATATTTATATTTTATTATTAATTTTAATAGTAATATATTTAATATATTGTATTTAAAATTTATTAACGTGCTACTATTAGATACGTATTAGTAATGTATATCAAATCACTAACAACAAATTAACAAGTTGCTAACGGGTTAATGAGTCATCTGTTAATTTTATCGTGTTTAACGGGTTGACACGACACGAAATATTCGTGTCCTTATCAGGTCAGCACGATAAGCCTAAACAATAACCCGCAATTTTTGTATCGTTTTCGTGTCGTATACGAAATTTTCACCCTTAGTTCTTCTTCTATAAATTTTTTCCATTTCATAATTAATACGTAACTTAATAAAAATTAATATTATATTAAAATAATAGGTAAAGTAAGAGACACATGGTAACTATATTTGTCTTTTTTACCAGAAAATGGTCAACTTTCTTTAAATGAAAATTTTTTTACATTACCAATTTTTGAAGTTTTTCTATTTTACACTAGCATATCTACTTTTAAAAAAAAAATCACATAGAAAACAAAAGAGGGTGGAAATGATCAAATACTCACCCATCGACTAATATTTATATAATAATAACATATAAATAAATATAAAAAATCAATAAAATAATAATATATAAATAAATATAAAAAATCAATCATATAAAAGTAATAGTATATTTTCCACCTATACATCTTTATTACATTTAGAGGATGTAATTATTTCTGTGCATAAAAGAAAACGATAGTAAACAAATATAATAATATTATGGAAAAATTATAAAATAATTCATAAAATTAATAAAAATTATAAATTAATTTTATATAAAAAATATTTGTATGCAGAAAAGAATTTCACTTTTATGCAGATAGTCAAATATTATGAATTAATTTTTAAATATAGTCAGGTGGTTCCGCAGGATTACATAAATAAGTTTCCAATAAGAAATTTAATTGGATATTGACTCTTGTAAAAAGAATTGGTAGCGTACATGCTCAAAGTCCACTTGCTACTACTATAGAGTATAGACTCATATCCTCCCCCAATATACAACCCTCCCCGCCCCCCCCCCCCCCCACCCCTCCACCCAAACCAGAGAGGTGGGCCCATCCCCAGCCCCATTCCAATTTCCAACGCCAAAACAAAAGCAAACCGTAGCTTATTTTGCAATAACTTGACCGAAGCAGCAACTCAAACGTTTCCTATCTAATTTTTGGTGGGCAGAGCAGAGAAGAGCATATGAGTTTCTGACATCTTACAAATTCTTGAAAACACAAACCACAATTTCTGTTGCAGATTTAACCACCCAAGAAACCACACGACTTCCCATATGTCGGTGGTCTGACACATAGATAGATCACACTCCTCCACAATCTCTTTCAATTGGCTCAGATGCTGGTTGCAGGCGGCGAAGAGGGCTCCGGCGGCCGTACGGTGGTCGTCGGGGTCAAGCTCGACTCCCACAGCCGGGAGCTGCTGACCTGGGCTCTCGTGAAAGTTGCTCAGCCCGGTGATCGCGTCGTCGCTCTTCATGTTCTTAAGAACAATGGTTAGTTCGATTTCATTCATGATGATTATGCTCTTTTCAGTGGGACGAATGAATTGCTCTGTTTTTACTGAACTTTTTACTCTGAGGATCAATGGGTCATATAAATTTCAAAAAATTGGAAAAATGCCACTAATCCCATGTGTTAATCATTTTTCGAATTCCTGAGAAATTTCAGAACACCTCTAAACAAGAATTCTGCAGAAATTGATTGATTTGGTGAAATGGGGTTCTGCAGAAATCGTGGATCGTGATGGGAAATCATCCCTTCTCTCTCTAGTCAAAACATTCGACACCATTCTTGAAGTCTATGAAGGCTTCTGCAATTTGAAACAGGTAAATTAATCTAATTATTCATTTTTTTAAATATCTAATTCATCTCATACCTTTTGAAATTAATATTGTAGTATATTATTAGCGTAAATTCATTTGCAAGAATAATTCCGAAATTCATGGCCTGTGTAAGTTCAATCTGCAGTTAAGTTCAGAAAAAATCTAGCGGTGGGTGCACTCAATGTAGTGTTAATTCGACATAAATTAGGCGAATGTACCAACTAAGTTCCAAAAAAATCCTGTCGGTGGATCTAAGGGACCATACCCCTGAATTTATTACATCTGACATCACCATGTTTTATCACCTCTCTTATTTTCATTTAGGAGAATTGGAATAATCTCAAAATTAATAGTAGTAGTAATGATTGGGTTTAGTACCCCACATGTTTACCTAACAATGAATTGATGAGAAGTCCTAAAAATTTGGAAGAATTGATGAAAATTCGTATAAAATTTGGAGTATTTGGTGTTTATTCTGCAGGTAGATCTCAAACTGAAGATCTGCAGAGGTCAATCCGTGCAAAAAATCATCGTACGTGAAGCCAAATCGTACTATGCTACTGAGGTTATTGTAGGAACAGCTCAAACTCATCACACGATTCGTTCTTCAGCTTCCGTTGCTAAGTACTGCGCAAAAAAACTGTCGAAGGGTTGCTCCGTGCTAGCTGTTAGTAATGGGAAGATTGTGTTTCGTAGGGAGTCCACTTCAGTGTCTCGTTTTAGTGCCAAAGGTAGTTAGTTAGTTAGTTCACGAAAGAACTTGTACGAGACAGTCTCATACATGAGACGTGGTACCACGTCTCTTGCGTGGACTGGCTCTAGTTAGTTTTCTATCTCACATTCATGATTTAGTTATGCAAGAATCATTTGTGGACTTTAATTATCGCGTTTTCTTGAACAGAAATCGAACATAATCGTAGAAATGGTTTACTCAGCGCCCTTCAAAGATCGTTCAGCAAGAACATTAGAGTGCTTAATGATGGTAATCCGGTGATCCCAATGCTCACATGGGATGATCATTCTTGTGCTAAATCAGAACGAAAATGTTCGGTTTGTTCATATCCGGTGGGGCCTGATAAATTGTCCACCCGGTCAGGTGAAGAGCCTGTCAATGATGATGATGATAAAAAGAATTCAATGGCGATCGTCCCAGTACAGAAGATTGAGGTTGCATCTACCTCGATTTCGTTGCTGTTAAGGGAATTACCCGAGCTGAAACCTGGTTGGCCGCTTCTTCGTCGAGCCATCATGAATAGATCATCGTCTTTTAATTCCCAAGTGAGGCAGATGTCTGTGGTTCAATGGGCCATGCGGTTACCAAGTCGATACTTCACTTTATCGATTGAGAATTCACCCCAAAAAGATGATGATGATGATGATCTTGGTTATGATGAAAATCAATCTGTACTAGATGGAGAAACTGGTGCAATTGTTCCAGTTGGAAATGAGAGTGTATCCGCCTCGTTTTCACCCGATCGTCTCTCGAGATCCTTACCCGAGGAACTCGAGGGTCTTCACGAGAAGTACTCGGCCACGTGCCGTTTATTCAAGTTCAAGGAACTCGAATCAGCAACATCCAATTTCAGACCAGGTTCTTCATCTAATCAACTGATCTTGTGAGTCGGTATTATCGTTGAAAAACGAATGAATGCTTAATTTTCATTTTGTGAACTTACAGGGAATATGATAGGGAAAGGAGGCAGTAGTCAGGTGTATAGAGGATGTCTTCGCGACGGAAAGGAACTTGCCGTAAAGATTTTGAAGCCATCTGAAGATGTTCTAAAAGAGTTCGTCCTCGAAATCGAGATCATTACAGCTTTACATCACAAGAACATCATATCACTCTTTGGGTTCTGTTTTGAGGACAATCATCTCCTCTTGGTTTACGATTTCCTGCCAAGAGGAAGCCTTGAAGAGAATCTTCATGGTAAACAATTACTCTGTTATGTGAATCTTGGTTTCATGTTATTACATCATCTTCTACATGAAAATGGCTACTATGAAATATGAACCAGGTAATGAGAACGAACCACTTTCTTTCGGGTGGAACGAGAGATATAGGGTTGCAATTGGCGTAGCTGAGGCATTGGATTATCTCCACAATCGAGAAGGTCAATCTGTAATCCACAGGGATATTAAGTCATCGAACGTACTCTTATCCGATGATTTTGAGCCACAGGTAATTGCTTTAAGTCATTGAATGTATTCTTATCCGATGTTTGCAAACTTTACTAACAACTACAAGATTTTTCTTTACTAACAACTTCAAGAGTTTGCAAACACCACATACGCTTAGACATATCTTTTGTTACGTATTTATGTATGTATGCATAGTTATATTGTTTGATTATTTATCAGCTTTCTGATTTTGGGCTTGCCAAATGGGCGTCGTCAACTTCAACTCACATAACATGCACCGACGTTGCTGGCACTTTTGGATACTTGGCTCCCGAATATTTCATGTATGGCAAAGTAAACGAAAAGATTGACATCTATGCATATGGAGTAGTTCTTCTAGAGCTTTTGTCGGGGCGAAAGCCTATAAGTAACAATTGTCCGAAGGGTCAAGAGAGCCTCGTCATGTGGGTATGTATGTTATACACATTAGATCGAGTCAAATCCATAGTTCTAACTCAATGACACGCATAAAAACTTTTGATGATCGTTTACAGGCGAAGCCAATTTTAACATCCGAGAAATTCACTAGCTTGCTAGACCCGAAATTGGGCAGCAATTATGATCAAGAACAAGTAGAGAGGATGGTTCTAGCTGCCTCCCTCTGCATTAGACGAGCACCACGAGCTCGACCCCAAATGAGCCTTGTAAGTTGGTTGTATTTATTTTCGATTTCTGCATCTCTTGTTTAGGTTAATTCTTGTTTCATAAAGGGTGTAGCTATTGACTCCCACTGAACTATTTTCTACACTCATTTGTACCACATTTGAAACTACCTAAAGAGACGAATATTTAATATATAACAAAATTGTATCAATAGGTTTTGAAGCTTCTTCAAGGTGATCCTGAGGTGGTTAAGTGGGCGAGATTGGAAGTGAATGCTTCTGAGTGGTCGACTGATCTCCGACTAGGGTTCAACAACTCGCTGGATGGGCATGATGCATTTGACGATGAGACGTTTTCGCAAGATAATCTCCAATCCCACCTCAACCTTGCAATGCTTGGCGTGGAAGAAGACTCTACGTCCATAAGCAGCATCGAGCAAAGTCACGTTTCTTTAGAAGATTATCTTCGAGGCAGGGTGAGTCGTTCCTCTAGCTTCGACTGACCATTGTTTCTTGCATAATGCGATGTGAAAAATTATACAAGAAGAGAGTGTGAAGTTCCGAGCAAACATTCAACTATCTGTCCTACATTCATTCGTGAGGGGACTCCTAACGGGATTAAGACGTATTATGCACGTGTCGTCGTTTGTTGTTCGTTGCGATTGTGGGCTTGGATGTGAGGTTGTTTGTGTGTCTTCTTCCCTCCTCCTCCCCTTAGTATTTGTATAGGTGAAGCCCTTTTTTGTGTGGTTTTTCAGAATGGTTGATAAGGTGCAATTGAAATCTGCATAAAAGAGATTTGATGTATTTTTTTTTTCCTTAAAGCCTCCCTTCAAAGTGTACGATATAACAATATATATATATACTCCAATCTTATTGTGATTTAGATGTTTAAATTTCAATCTACTTTTATTTTTCTCTGTGTTTCACTTTGTAATGCTTTGTGTAAATAAATGTGACCAACTCAATACAAAAAAAAAAAAATTATGTGGTAAAAAATGATATAGCTGCAAAGTAATTAATGTCCAGCTCTAAAGAACTCCTTGACAAATTTAGTCATTTATATATACATAAAGGCTGTCTCTATATATAATTGAACTTTATTATGGCATCATTTTCATGAAGTTGTCAACAATGATAGCAACATATCAATAAGCTCATGTTCTAGTGATAGCAGCCAAGCTTTTAGGCTTTAGATCCCTAAAGAGCACCTCTCATTTCACATCTTATATCTTAATGCTTATTTTCTTTTCCACATATATATATATATATATATATATATATATATATATATATATATCCAA
>JAPKLY010001578.1:0-16552 GCA_026898435.1 Prunella vulgaris | reverse complement strand
AGTTGTTTAATCATTAATGATATTATGGAAACACTGTCGGGTAATTTGTATTTCTTCAGGGTTTCTGCAAAATAAAAAATACAAGCGCTGAATTTAAAATATTGAGTAAATTTTGTTTGGAAATGGTTAATTATGAATAACCCTACCTTTTAATTTCATGAATTTTTGATACTTTTGGTGAAAGATTTGATATTTTTATTCAAATACTTGATATTTTAATTTTTTTTGAAAGTTTGATAGTTTAAACTTAAATATTACAATGTTATATTTTTATATTACATATGAATAATATTTTACTAATAATATTATGATACCATTAACCTTGAATTTTTATATATCCGTTTCTTAATACATTTGATCAAATATTTGATAAATAAAATTTTTTAAAATAGTTTCATGATATCATGAGCTATTTTTATACAAAATCTTGCGGTAAATATTTGTAAACCTATGAACTATTTTAAAGAAAAAAAGAAATAAATTTCCTGTATACCAGATATATCGTACAATAAAAATGTATTTTTTAAAAAATTATCTTAATATTACTGACAAGTTATTTTTGTTTATATTGAAAAGTGGGACTCTTTATTTTTAAAAATATTTTCGAATTATATAATGGACCCGATGCAAAAAAAGAATAAATAAAAAAAAAAGGTATTGCTTTCAAATTTAAAAAAGTTCGTGGGAAGGAAATATAACCAAGTTTTCAAGAAAAGCATATGGTTTCGAAATAAAGAAGATAAGCATGGCCAGCGTAACAACACCTTATGTTCCGTGCCTTTCATAAGGCCACGTTCTTTTTCTGGCCCATATAAATTGGGCTTTTTGATAGAATGCTGGGCCTTTATATTTCCAGGCTCTTAAATTAGGCCCAGTTATCGGCATCAACTTTTTTGTGAATATACTACCCAATGCAATCACCACCAATCAAAATATCATAAATTATCTTTCATATTTTGTTAGTTTTCTTTTTCTTTACAAAGAAAATAAATACACTACAAGGTTTCCACCCGTGTAAGTACCGCGCCCACCGTCCGTTAGTTGTCGTTTTTGTTCAAACATAGTAATGGGTAGATGTGGCAAACGGACCGACTCGGTCAGAGTATATTCATGGGCCGACTCGTTTTTTTTAATCAGACCAATAAAAATATAGTCCAGCCTAACCTAATTTAAGTATCGGGTAGGCCGGGCTCATAGAGACGACCCATTAGACCAAGACATATTCACGGGTTGAACTGAGCCGACCCATTTTTTAATTGAGTCTGTAAAAATTGAACTCCGCCCAAATGGCAACCGCAGACAAGCCGGTTTTTTTGGATCTTTCATCAGCAAAATGACTTTTTTCATGAACCCGCAACTATCGGGTAGGCCGGGTTGAAATTGCTAGCTCGTTGAGTCAGATCGAAATTACTAGCTCTAGAAAGAACCAAATATTGCAAACGAAATTTGAGAACTAAATTTTAAAAAAATTATTATACAATATTTAAAAGATAAAATAAAAGTGCACCTGTTTCAAATTTCTTTGGTAGTGCTAAAAAATATCCATGCTCGTATCTCTCTCCTAGGTTGATGTTTTAAAAAGAAGAAGATATTTTTAGGGTTTTCCGAAATTATTATTATCCTTTTATATCGTAATTCTGACGTGAGGGTTACGCCATCATGTCAATTGGATATTCGATTGAAATACAAAAAATCGTCTCCGCCGTTCAAAGTTGAAAAACCGCACAAGAAAAAGAAAAACCGTCTTTGACTACGCAGCGCTCACGCAAAATCCGACCGACCCACGGCACGCTATGGATCTCCCGCCGCCGCCTCTCTTCCGCCGCAGCCACCACCACCACCACCACCATCTCAGGTATGGCAACGTACTCCACCCTCCTGAATTCATTACATCACCCTATTCGCACCCCCCGCCGCCACCACCACCGCCACCACAACCCCTTCCTCATCGTATTCTTTTCCCACCACCGCCGCCTCCTCCCCCATCGGCGTATCACATCGCGCCCACTCCTTTTCCTCCCCGCTTTACCTTTTCCCCACCGGGCCGCCCGATTATTGAGAGATCTCGTATTGACGAATTTGATCCACCACCCGAACCCTATTTTGACCGAACTCTTCATCCGCCCCCGCCTCCCCCACGTCCGACAGAAAACACACCTTTGCGTTTTATCCATCATTATCCTGAGCGAAACCCTATAATCAGGGACGAGGTTTTTCCTCGGGATTGTGTTGACAATCGTATGCGTGAATTCCCCGAATTTTGGGATCGTAATTTGCTATTGGGTGAGAGGGAACTTCATGCTAGGGTTTCTGATATTGATATAGGTGAGCATGGCAAACGCCATGATATTTTTTATCAGAATCGCGAGTTACGCATACAGAGAGAGAATAGCGAGAGATGGGGTAGTGGAATAGCCTGGGGTTCTGACCTGTACAACAGGATTGATTATGAGGAGAGGAGACCGGATAATGGTATTTATGATCATGGTCGTGAATTGTACTGTGAGAGGGATTATGTTGAGAGGAGATGGGATAGTGCTGAAGATGATGAGAGGAGATGGGATAGTGTTGAAGGGGGTGATGATGAGAGGAGATGGGGTTCTAGGTCTAATGGATTTATGCCTGAATTTGAAATCAGGGGACCAGAATTTGTGGAGAATGATCTGAGGTTTGATAGATTTAGAGGTAGGTTAGGGAAAGGGGACAGTAAGGGAGAGGCTATTAGGTCTAATCAGAAAAAAAGTGCATTACATAGGATTCAATTTGGAAATGATTGCAGCAGCCCTAGTAGAGGTTATAAGCGTCGACCCTTTACCAAAAGGTCAAATAGAGCTAGTTTCAAAGGCAAGAAAAAAGGAGTTGAGAGTTTGCAAACAGGAACAGAAATTGAGAGAGAGAGGGAGCAGAGTCCTGTGGAGCTTGCTATTTCGTTCAAGTCAAATTCCCTTGTGGCAAGGGCTATTTTGACGCCATCTCGTCCAGCTGTTGTTGAATCAGATGTAAAGTCCATTTCTTTGAACAAAAGATTAGTGTATACTGAGTCTGGTTCACCATCAGCCAAAACTGAAAAGGATGTGGTTCTTGATCTTTCATCTGATCCACAGAAAACTTTAGAAGACCTACAGGATAATGCTGCAGTTTCTGAGGCCGGAAGTTTGACTGCCAATGATGTTGGAGTTTCTGGTGAAGGCAATCTGAAGAATTCCAATGTGAAGGTTAGTGATTTACAGGAATCCGATATTGTCACATCTGTAATGTCACGTTCAAGCCGGTTGAGGAGAAAGAGAAGAGCTAGGAAGCAGCTTATGCTTGAAACCAATTTGCAGTTGGAAAAAAATAGTGATGATATTGTGAATGTTAAAGAGTTCACTAATAATCAGTCTGCTCTCGCACAGCCTGACTCAGATACCACACTTTTGAAAGGCGATCTCTCATCTGCAGTTCTTGGGGTGAATCCTGGTTCACCTCCTTCTTTAGGGGATAAGGTATCTGAGAAAACTGATAGTTGTGATTCTGATAGTCCCTTTGTTCCTAAACTGAAGAGAAGAAGGGTGAGTTTGACCACAACATCAGCTTCTTTGTGTGAGGCCGAAAATGTAATTACTGACAGTTCTGGTCATGCAAAGAGACTGATAACATCTGCTGAGGATGCTGATCATGATAAATCTTTAGCTAATAAGAGTTCTGGTGATGGGAAAAGTTTGGGCTTCAATCAGCAAATGAATGATACAGCTTCTGTACCGGATGCAGCAGAGTGTTCTATTGGGCCAGTTGATCAATCTGCTAAATTGGGCAGTGTTAGCGTAGATGATATTAGTGAACATCCTGTTCTGGTTGGGTTGTTGTCCTTGGAATGCTCTTTTGATAAAGGGCCTACCGAAGTGACACTTCCCAATGAGGAATATGATGTTGCTGGTTTGTCAAGACATCAAGAAACCAGGACCACGGAGGTTCAGGAAGATAATAATTTCTCAGAAAACCCTCAACTTATTTCATCTCCAGATTTGGATTGTGCAGTAATGCAAAAACCTGAGGATGCCACCATTTTTGATGTAGGCTCCAAAGGTGCCAACTCTAAGGACTTTTGCTTGGATCAGTTGATTGTAACACAAGTTGGTGTAGATGCACAGACATATAGAAGTTCAGAATGTGCTGATGTTGCAGATTGTTCGAATGTTGGTTCACTTATTTCCACTAGTTCTGGTTTCCATTCAACAGATGTCATCAAGCCTGTTTTTGATGTTTCTTCTCCTGTTGGTTTTGGGACCAACATTGAATCTGTTGAAGGATCTCCAGAAGCATTAAGTAATGGAGAAACTTACTTATCTGTTGATTGTTCATCCAAGATCATTAGAAAGAGGAAGGCTAGAGGTGCCCAGATGGGTCTTTCTGGTACAAACACTGATGTTTGTGCTGGTGTTGTTACATCCATCGGTGAAATTGCAAGAGATCTTGCTGGAGATGCTTCTGCAATGGAAGTTAACTTTCTTGATGAGAAAAACAGCTGTAAGGAAAATGAGAACTTAAGAGAATGGCCCTCCAGGATTGAATATTCAATCCCAGAGGTCAATTCTGGGGCATCTGGTTTATTCACAGGCTCCCAGAAGAAGCGAAAACTTTCCAGCTCAAGATCGAGTTACTCATCTCTTTCAGAAGATGATGCAATTGCAGAGGGGCAAACCAGTAACCCTCCAATTCCTGATCAGGAATGGGGAGCTGAGGGAGAGGTCACTTCATCTGCATCCACAGCCATCGAACAGTGTGGTACTTCAGATGTGGAAGGTAAAGTTGGTGCTGATAAAACTTGTATTGTAAACTTGGATGAGAATCCGGATGACTACAAATCACATGGTAATGATGATCTGGCTTCAATTACAAACAGTATATCATTATGTGCTGATGATGACGACTATTCTTCCGATTCTAGTGATGATCTGATAATCTCTGGCCTTGACATGCGATCTTGCATGAGTTCACCAGAACAACGGCTTGCTTACTCGGACTTGAGTCTTACAGGGAAAAAACAGGTATCATCCTGTCTATCAGAAAATCAAAAGATGTGGGAGAGTGCCAACATATCCAAGAAAAAGCCTTTGTCTGCTGATCCTAATATCTTTCGTCTTGGGAAATCGTTAAAGGCAGCTGTAAATAATTTAAAAACTAGTACTGGCATTCCACCATCACAACTTAAGGTTACTACTCAAGTTGTCAAGAAATTGAATCCTGGATTTGGGAAACTAACTTGGAGTAGGAACCAGTTGACTTCTACTGTTCCTAAAGTTATCCCTGGCCAGCATCCTTCAAATTTTGGTAATTCGAGGAAAGTATGCCCGCTTCCTGCTTCAAAGCCAAGGACGTGGCATCGAACTGAAAATTCCTGTGCTGCTGTTGCGGAACCGAAATTACAATCATCTCCAATTCTTCAGAGTCATAATACAGCCAGAACTACACAAACTTCATATGTACGGAAGGGTAACAGCCTAGTCAGATATCCTTCTGTGGCTGGTGTCACTCCAAGAATCCGTGGTTCAAGTCGCTCAGTTTATAGACTGAGTCCTGTTTCCATGAAGAATGACCAATTATCTGATCTCAAGACGGGTGATGGTGACGCTACAACTCTAATGAAAATAGAGCAGATTAACACTTCTAAAATGATCAAAACACAGAGTTTAAATCATAGCGAGAAGTCTTTAAGCTGCGGTCCATGCAACTCGCAGGAGATTATGCCAGTTGCGAATCCTCCCAAAAATAGTTCTAATGAAACTGTAGATGCTCCCGAAGAGAGAGTAAAGGGTTCTCCTGTTCCTAATTACCAAACAGGTTCAGTCATTAACTCAGACATCCAGAGTAAACTTGAAGAAGGGAATTTAGAGAAGATAAAATATGTCAAGAGGAGATCAAATCAACTAGTTGCTGCCTCTAATTCTAATGATTTGTCTACATTAGGGGCAGGTCAAAACCAAGCATCATTATCTGATGGATACTATAAGAGAAGGCAAAATCAGCTTGTAAGAGCATCATCCAAAACTCATGTTAAAAGAGGGGAAGCAAATGATAACACACTTCGGCTGGTCCCTCATTCAGTTCTTCCTAAAACCTCAAACAGGAGACAGTCTGGTTTTTCTAAGAATGTCAGGTACTCAAAATTTTCTCATGTATGGAAACTACGTGATGCACAGTGTTCAGAGAAAGAGAAGATTTCTTTGGGGCCTCAGAAAGTCTGGTCGCATTTGTATTCATTGAAAAGAGCTGCAGGTTGGAGGAGGAGTCTTATATTAGGTTCAAAATCAAACAACATTCCGTTTTCCTCCATCAGGTATGTGGAAATCTTATACATCTCTCTCATTTATCATTTGCACTAGATTTGTATCTCTCGTTACAGTGATCAATTCTAATGATACATCTGTTTTTATGCTTGTGTAGCCAAAAGTTGTTGCTTTCAAGAAACAGAGGTGCTATTTACACGAGGTCTACTCACGGATATTCTCTTAGGATGTCGAAGGTTTTAAGTGTTGGTGGCTCTAGTTTAAAGTGGTCAAAATCAATTGAAAAGAACGCGAGGAAGGCCAATGAGGTTTGTCGAGCAAAAGTTCTTATGGAATACATATTTAAATAGTCGGTGTGATGATCTTATTCCATATTTAAATAGTCGTGATGATCTTATTTATGAGTTTTTTGAAGGATGCTACAAAAGCTGTTGCTGCTGCTGATAAGAGGAAAAAGGAAGAAAAGGGTGCTCCTCTTGTTGCTTCAAAGAGCAAAAATCATGTTTCTCGTAAGTTGGTTCCTAGTGTAAAGCTGCGTCCAGGTATGCCGCTCTGCTATCCTGGTGTGGCATTCAAAATATGCAGGGCTTTTTTTTTTTTTGAGTAACTATGTTTTCTTTGACTTCATTTTTAAGTTTATATTTGGCTTTTCTAGCATTAAAATATAATCCATATGCTTGTCTTATAGTCTTGAACAAATAATATATATTCCTATTGAACTTGTATATTTGAATTTATTAAGCAGATGCCTCTCTTTATTCACTTGGTAATGTTTTAAATGATAATCCTTTTTTTTTTTTTTACGTGAAGTCCATAAATCCATCCCTGCATAATTTTATCAGTGAGATGAATTAAGTAAATAAATGAGATTAAAATATCAAGACTTGTATGCTAAAATACTATTTATAATCAAATAAATTAATATTTCTATGTTATTCCTGAATGCTTTTTCTTCAACACAAATTGTTACAATAAGAGTAGTAATTAAAATGGAATTGAACAAACCATGCCCTTATGGTTTTCATTATTAATGGTTATACAACTCATACAATGTAAATTGCTAGTTTTAGGATGGTTCAGATTTATTGTTGCTCAGTGTATATAACCCTTGGTGTCTGCACACATTAACAGGGGAACGAATATTTCGTATTGGTTCAGAGCGATACAAAATGGACCCAACAAGGAGGACTTTGCACAGAATCACAGGTGATCTGATGTTTCTTTTTATTCACTTCTGTGTCTTCTTTCGTTGGTCAATCTTCTATGTCATAAAACATAAGCATTATGTTGTTTACGTTGTACTATTGAGTTTAACCTTTTACACTTTTTCATTGTCTTGACATATATGGCTGCGTTAACTTTGATTGTTAGGATAGTGTAGATAATATTAATTTAATAGAGGGTGTTAAAATTAACCAAGATAATGTGTGTTTACTTCATAGGACAATAGAAAGTGTAAAATCATAATATTATGTTTACTTTCATGGTTAAGACTAATTTATAATGAGAAAAGAAGAGAGAGAATTGAAATGAGGAAGAAGAGAGAGAATTGTGGAGGGTTAACAAGGTTTAACCACCCCAAGAGCTATGGTTTATTTTGAGTAAATAACAGGGGTTTAACCCGGGTCAAACGTATAACCTGGAAAAATAAACAAAGTAAACAACAGATAAAGGTATGCTATTTACATAACACACCTTTATCTCCCAAAGTAAACATAGCCTATACTGACAGTTTGTTTGACAAAAAATTAATATTCGTTATTTGGCAGAGGAATTTGATTTCTCTTGTGCTGATGCTTTCCTTATTTGCAGGCGTAGTTTTGTTTGTGGTTTTAGGGTTTAGGATGCTGTGAGTGAAAAGGAGTAATTTGACCTTTCAGAGCTATAGATTTATAACTTAATGTTCTTAGGAGACATACATTATTCATTGCTATCAGACAGCCTGGACTGTAATGTATTTCTGGTGTCTTGGTGTTTTTTTTGCCCTTGGTCATCAGGGCTCGTTGCAATTTTTAGGTATCCTATAATGATATCTGCTATCTGTATTTATAGAAGTCTGGCCTTCTGATCTCATTTCTCCATTTCTTATCCAGCTGAGAAAGAATCGACATCTTCGGCTGCTCTTCAATCTAAGAAGAATGTCAAGAAATCTTATGTTCCCAGGAGGTTATTAATTGGCAATGAAGAGTAAGTTCTCACAGGCAGATATCTCTGCTCATATCTTTGAAGTTTACGTGGGTTGTTTCTTATGTATTGAAAAGAAATGATGTATTCTCGTAATGAAAGATAAAAACCGGGCCTTCTTTAAGAATATTTTAGGAGCATTGGTGTATAATTACCTTGAATTTGTGTCTAGATATGTTCGAATTGGAAATGGTAATCAGCTGGTTAGAGATCCAAAGAAGAGAATTCGTATCCTGGCAAGTGAGAAGGTTCGATGGAGCTTACGTACTGCCCGATTACGATTGGCTCGAAAGAGAAGATATTGCCAGTTTTTCACAAGATTTGGAAAATGCAATAAGGATGAGGGGAAGTGTCCTTATATCCATGACCCCTCTAAAATAGTAGTTTGTACCAAATTTCTCAGCGGTTCATGCTCCAATCCAGACTGCAAATTGACTCATAAGGTAATAGGATATTCTTGTTTTATGTCAATCAATGTCTGATATCACTGTGTATTTATGCGAAGTATTTGATGCAGGTCATACCCGAGAGGATGCAAGATTGTTCATACTTTTTGAAAGGTACTGAGTAGGAATCTTATGGTTGTGTGAGATTAGCTTCTTCAAAGGTCGAACATCTGATTCATGTTTTTACAGGGTCATGCTCTAATGAGAGTTGTCCTTATAGACATGTAAATGTGGATCTTGATGCAGCTGTTTGTGAAAGTTTCCTTAGAGGATATTGTGCTGATGGCAATGAGGTACAGTGTGTCTTGGATTCTAATGTTTACAAATTTATAACCTGCCTAATCGTGAAGCATTAAAACTTTGACTGTTAAACGAAGGGGAAAAAAGTTTTCAGTACGGTAAGTTATCCATATTTCGGTTTCAGTCCAGTCGACTTTCACGAATTGAAAATGGTCAGGTGATCGTCAATTGTATATTTTAGTTTGGAACCGGATCCGCGAAGTGGAAACATCAGGTTGATGCTGACGTGGCAGGGTCTGATTTGTCCACATGGCTGAGTTAGATTGGTTAACAGGATATTTTACCTCCTATACCGGTGTAAAATGTCAAAAATTTTGGAAGTTACGGGTCCTTTTTCATTCTTGAAGCTGGCAGGACTAGAACCGAAACAGGGTAACTCACTGGATTAAAGAGGTGAAAAAATCCGGTTAAACCCCCAAGGCTGCCCCATGAGTTCCGTTTTATAAACACTTGATACACACGAGCAAATCTTTTTCATTTGTTGTTTACATTATTAAACTCAAGTTCGCACATCACATGCACACTACCCCACTAATCCCAAATCTTGTGAATGGATCATATCTCCAAACTTGCAGTGCCGGAAGAAACACACCTATGTTTGTCCTGATTTTGAGGCCAAGGGAATCTGTCCACAAGCATCTACGTGCAAGCTTCACCATCCTAAAAAGAAAACTGAAAAGAAACTTCCTACGGAGCAAACAACGATTGTAAGAGGCCGGTACTTTGATGGCGGGCTCATAGGACTTGCAGAATGCAGTGAAGCCACGACCGAGAAGCCCTCCACGAAAGGTAAGGTTGACATAGATGAAGGGAAGTGGCCTGATTATATCAGCTTAGCAGTTAGTGATGATGAAGTAGACGTTGATGAAGGAAAGTACCCCGATTATATTAGCTTAGATGTTAATGGTGATGTAGATGAGGCACTCTGATGATGTCTTGGTATTTGTGAATAGAGAGTGTAGTTGTTTCATTGATGTAGTGTAGGTAGGATACATAGTTTTTTTGTGATACGTGCTTCTATTTTTTTTATTCTAGTTAGTTAGATGTTTAGGTACACACTTGTAAGAACCACAATTACGATATTAAAATTGTTTTTGTTCCGTAGTTTTTTGTCCAATGTTTGAATATTGCGACCCAAATTTATTTATCAACTCTTGTTTGAAAATTGATCTTTATCACCATCCTGTTTTTCTGTTACATTCATTCAGTAATACCACAGTTGATTATAAGTAGTGTAGAGTATCTAATAAGGTGAATATTATGGTCTTAGTTTCGAACAAGTTTAACAAGAATATAATTAATACCTCTTTTTTGGAACACTAGGATTTTTTCTTGGGTGAAATGTTACAAGTGAATCCAAAATTGATTTTTTTCCCCTTTTCCTTTTGCAGTAGTTGAAGATAGTGTTTTGGTCAAAATATCAAAAGTTCAAAATAATCATTTATCCTAAAGAAAACTAGGCAACATCGATGTCGAACATAAAATTTGATAATTAGTTCAATTTATTTTTAAAAAGATGGTTGCTTTCAAATGGCCCCCTAAATAAAAGAATTCCTGAAGTGAGTGGTGCATATATCTCAAACAAGACCCTTCCCTTATCCACAAACAATGGGAGGACAGAAAACATTACCCTTCCAATACAGAACAGAAATCCAAATTCTGCCCATCTTGAATAAAAATAAACAAGAAAAAGAAAAACCATAACAAATCTCTTAATCAACCATGGCTACAACTTCAACCTACATGGCTTCTACCAGCTTCTCCATGCTGAGATGGAGAAGCAACAACAAACAACACTCCCGAAAAAGCCCCTTCTCCGTATCAGCTCAACAACCCGAAGTCGAGCAAGATGTCAACATATCAGAAACAGAGGCAGCAGCAGAAGAGAAAAAAAAGCAGAAACAGCAGACGCCGCTGAGGCCAGCGGAGAAGCAGTTGAACGTGCGGAGTAAGAACATGTCTAGAGAGTACGGAGGGCAATGGCTGAGCTGCACCACCCGACACGTTAGGATCTTCGCTGCCTACATTGATCCCGAAACCTGCGAATTCGACCAAACACAGATGGATAAGCTTACTCTCATTCTTGATCCAACGGATGAGTTTGTTTGGACTGATGAAACTTGCACTATGGTTTACTCCTACTTTCAGGAGCTTGTTGATCATTACGAGGTAACCCCCTCTTATTCCCTTTTACTATCTCATATTCATTCTTTGACACCTAACAACGAATAGAGATAGCCAGCTAAGATTATGTTAGGATAAAGATTTGCAAGTCCCATAAATTATCTTCATTTGATGTTGGTCCTGTAAGTTTGGAAATATTTTGATTTTTGTCCTTATAGGACCATTCAAATTCGTGATAAGTTGTAGGATTACAAAAACTTTAATCCCATTATGTTAATACGGTTTTGATATGGATCCCGCCTACTCGTACCATGCTACTTGCAGTTAGTAACCTGCCATCAGACTCCATAATATTACTTACATGCAAAAAGATGATTTGATATTAAGCTGGAATTTGACTTGTGATGATGATTAACAGGGGGCTGACTTGACAGAGTACACGCTTCGGTTGATCGGTTCGGACATAGAACACTACATCCAGAAGCTGCTTTATCAAGGAGTCATTCAATACAATATGGATGCAAGAGTGTTGAATTTCAGCATGGGAAAACCGCGTGTCGGATTCAACTATAGTGGCCCACTTCCAGATACCTTGTAGGTTTTCATGTAAACAAAATCAGGGCATTTAGAGGAAAAAAAATGGTATCTAGATTGATATCAAACGGTGGGGCTCGTAAAAGTCGTGCATTGATGATGTCATTTCGGATGATCATACATAAATACGAGATGAAATATAATTTAGCATAGACCCTTTAAGCTCTAAAGATCTATGTATGTGCATCATTGGTGAATGCAAAGCTCTTCAGTTGTGTTTGGTGGAGATTTTGGGAGAAAAATTTGATGTGGTTTGTTGCAAAATGGGATGATATTATTAGTTAAATAAATTTTCTCCCCATTTTTATACGGAGTGGATTAGATCAAGTGGTTAGAACTTCCCTATTATCCATGCCGTGAGGTTCATCATTTTTTTCGATATTATACACTTGGGTACATATCATGAATCGTATCTTGTACTCATATCATGTATGTGCACATAATGCACTAGTATAATTGCTTGTTTCTCTTCAACCTAAAATAGAGATAAAATATGAAGATGGGACAAATTTCAAATTTAATCACTTGTGAGCCAAAAAGAAAGCTCAAAATTCTTTCTTCTAGGCAACAAAATTCTTGTTCAAACATTTTGTCACATGATCTCCAAAACATACCAAATTAGGCCATTTTGCTGCGAGAAATCATCATAACTTGTATTAAAAACTATAACAAAATAGTGGACAGAATGATCACCTTGATGGAACTACACAAAACAAAGCATGAACAAGTAAATTCTATCACAAATCTACAATTGCTTGAATACAATTAAAGATGAAAAGTAGAAAGGAAATGTAGTCTTTCTAAAAACTCTGAATACTCTATTTGTAATTTGGGTGAGGGTTTGGGATGACTTTTGCAGATTGGTCCCCTGGCCCGAGGTGATTTGAGTTGACTCAGCCGAGTCCCTTCCATATTTTTTTTTTCTCCGATTTGACTCTAATGCTTGTTGGCTCCACATACTGAAGAATATGGCTTTAAATGGTTGATCTCCAAATTGTGTCATTGCTCTTTTTAATCAACACTTTTACTTGTCTCCTACAAATTTAAACAACATTCAAGATTATTAGCAAGATTAATAGTCAATATCACACCAAATTGGAATTTTCTTTTTTAGGACAACTTATGAGTATTTGTAAAATTAAGACACTATCTCTACGGACTTGCAAAGTTAGATACTAATTTTATGGGCTTCCAAACATAGAACACTCTCCTTACAAACTTACAAAACAAAGAAAATATCATTTAGTTTGGGAAAATTTAGGAAAAAGATTATACAATGTCGGCCAAATAATCGGGCTTTATTTGGAATTGAGGTGCATGGGGACACATCATAATCGGGCTTTATTTCACCCCGAATATTATGAATTTAACCAACTTAAAATCACAAAATGAAGCGAATAATTACAAAAAAAAAAAGAGAGTAAATATCGTACTGATAATTGAAAATTGAAGGGGGGAAATTAAACCTGAAATTGAAATTGGAAATAATAATTTCCTGGCACTGAGATGAGGCTACAATTAATGTGTAGCCTTGTCAATTTCGGCTGCCATAACTCGTCGTGGATAGCCTCGTCGATTTTGTTGGATCTTGGTCCTTGTTTCTTATCGGAAGTATATAAACTTGGTGAACTAACTTCTAACTACTAACAACTAACATTTACTGATAAAAAAAAAACAAAAAAATTTGCCTCTGATAATTCAATCACTTGCAAAAATATGTGACTGTCTGATGTCTATTGTTCCTAATAAATGTGCTGATGCACCGAAAGTCATGTTCAGATGGTAATGAAATTAAATAAAATTGAAATAAAACTACACTGATTGGAAAAGTGTAAGCTGGAAACGTTACATATGTTTTTGGTAATTACAAAAAAAATAAAAAATTAAATTAATTATTAATATATAGATTTTTAAAAAGATATGTGAATTTAGGGATTATATTTTTATAGGCCCAATAAGTTGACACATTTTTTAATTTGGTCCACATGTTTCACACTTTCTGAAATTGGTACTATACTTTTAATATTATTTTGTGTTTAGTACATTTATCAGTTACAAATTTACAATAGGTTCTGTAACCGGTTGCCTCCACTTGAAAATATAATTTAATTTTACATTTAATTTTATGTATGTCAACTGTGTAATTAATTTCATTTTATTTTAATTTTTGGACGGGTCGAGCTTATTAACGGAACGGTCGGGCTTATTAAGGTGGAGAGAAAATCAACTTACGAATTCAATGGTTACACACACACACACAATACCCTATTCAAATCTGAGAGAACTACACACATAACGAAAAAAACCTTAAATCCAAGAAACTGAAGGATTATGAGCGATTCAAATTGACAGCAATAAAGGAGCGATTCAAGCATGAGGATTCACAATCCAAGTAGAAACGAAGACCCTCTCTTTTGTATGGTAAGATTCTTGATATTTTTGCTTTTTTGCTTTTAGGGTTTACACTTTTTTGAAATACGATATAAAATTAAGGCTCAACATTTTTCTGCAGAAATTAAGGCTTTGAAAGAGAATAAAAATGATTGTACAATTGACACATATAAACTTAAATATATATTTACAGGTGGAGGTAACTGGTTACACAACTTATTGTAACCGGTAAATGTACTAAAAATAAACAATTTTAAACATATAGAACCAATTTCAGAAAGTGTGGAACAGGTGGGCCAAATTAAAAAAATGTTTCAATTTATTGGGCATATTAAAATATAACCCCGTTAATTTATTTAAATTAATAGTGTAGCATCTATTTGAAAAACTTTTTCAATTTTTTCAGTTCCATCTGAACCTGCCCTGACTTCCACTGTCCATCCCAGTAGACAATCTGCAAAAAATCCTTTAGAACTATTGCCAATATCTGAGACGAGCATTGTTTCAATTGATTAATTGTTTAAAAAATATCTTAATATTTGATTTTTTGCATTACTATAGGTCAGTTACACTGAAAATCGAACTCGATATTTTAACTTGGGGATTTTAGTTTTTGTAGTCCTACAATTTTTCACAAAATTTGAATTTGATCCACATGAATTATATATTTTGATATTGCTCCTATAAGTTTGAAAATATTTTGATTTTGATCCTTTTACAAACTTATAGGACCAATATTTGATTTTGGTCCTGTAAATTTGTAAAAGGACCAAAATCAAAATATTTTTAAACTTACAGGACAAATATCAAAATGTGTTATCTACAGGAACAAATTCAAAATAAAGCCAAGTTATATGACATAAATTTTTAGTCCCTATAACTTGTCATTGATTTGGTGATTGTTCTAAATGACCTTTTGCAGATTGTGTAAGGGGTTGGACAGTGGAAGTCGGAGCACGTGCAGATTGAAGTGAAAATTTCGAAAAGGCATGCATTTTAGTTACATGCTAAACAATTTATTTAAATATATACATCTTTTTTTATAGAATATATTAATAATTAATAATATTTTGTTTAAGTAGTTACCAAAAAACATATATTGTTTCAAGTTTTGAATTACCAATCAAAACTATTTTTATTTCATGTTTTATTTTCATGACCATCTCAACAAGAATTTCAGATCTATTAGCACACTTATTGCATACAATACCATATATTAGACATCAGTGAGTTATTTATTTATAGGATTGTAGAGAAGATCATTTCGTCGATGATGAAGAAGGAGCGCTCTTGCAGATTTGCATCGCAATCTCCATCGATTTAAATGTAAATTTTTATATTGTCAACACTTCATTTTAGAAACTTGAAAGTCATTTTAATAGTGTCTAAATCTGTTATGAGGTGTTGATAAAAAAAATCATGAGATCAAACGGTTAAAGAAATAATAAGGAAACATAGTTTTTTTTTCCATCCTTTATCTTTCACCTATTATGATTTCGATCCTCTAACTATTAGAATTTGATTTTACTCATTTTTCTTTCAGAAAGTATGAAAATAATTTTTTTTTGAAAAAATAAAGGATGAAACTCAAATTTTTTATAAAGATAAAGGAGGATAATCAAAAATTTTATAAAGATAAAGGATAAAAATAAATTTTTTTGAAAGATAAATTAAAGGACAAAAATCAAATTTTTTGAAAGATAAAGGACTAAATTTTAATTTTAATAGTTAAGAGAACAAAAATTATAATAGGTAAAAAATAAAGGACCAAAAAATCTTTTCCCCAAATATTAAATATTCTAGATATCAATGAAATGTAAAATATGGTGGCTTAATTTATACCTTATATAACTCCAAGATTTGGCCCAATTAATTGAATCAGATGCAAGGTGTTGCCGAGGGCCAAGATCCAACAAAATTCTCCACCGTGATTGATTCTATGCGGACACCAAAATCAACAACTGATCAATCATAAAATCAAATCCTTCAAGATTTAAAATTTAATAATCACTCCATTATTATTTTTAATATAGATGCTCATGAACATGAATAATACAAACCTGACATGATCTTAGAAGCTTTAGTTCGACCATAAGCACATACAAAATGTGTTTCGTGTAGTGAATTGCCTGGACTATACATCTACAAGTTTTCGATGAATTTGTAATGGTGTGATTAAATGGTGTAAATCATTGGGATTTTATAGAGTTGGTCATTCTTGGAAATCTTAAACTTTTCTATGCTTTC
>JAPKLY010001577.1:0-40032 GCA_026898435.1 Prunella vulgaris | reverse complement strand
TTACCAATAATTTTAATATGTAAACTTTTATGTCCCAAGTATTACTTTTTAAGTTACATAAAACACATGTTGATATAGTACTTAAATTAAAAAGTCTAACAAAAAGAAAATTAGTTTAATAACTAAAAAACTGAAATTTATTAAACAAAAATGATCACGTCTCCAATCCTCGCCGCAACCTGTCATTCTTGAAAATGTGAAAATATTAATTGGAAAGGGGTGAGCAAAACAAAAAGCTCAGTGGGAGAAAATAATTGTTCGCAATTAAGAAATCGGTAAACTTACGAGCAACATAACATAACATGCAAGCTGAAAGTTCTCGCCACACAGACTATCTTCATAAAAACATTTTTGTCACATAAACATTGCTCGTCACATAGACTATTGGCTCGTCACACAGACTATTGGCTCGTCACACAGACTATCATTAAAAATTCAAGCAAAACATGTACATTCGCAACATAAGCAACACAATAACTTAAAAGAAAACAGTGAACTAACCCCCACCTTTAGTTTGTAGAAACTTCGTAAATAAAAGTGTATGTACAACGAATGACGCCTAATCTCCCGGACACGTCTTCCCTTATTTTTCGAAACCACTTCACAAACTGCCTAATATTACTTCAATGTTCTCCCTTTTTTATTCAGCTGACACTCTCTTATGATTGCCATAGAACCTTTATCTCTATTCTTTTCTTTTTAAACAAAACAAATCTTCATACCGTCCTATATATCCTTTGCACTGGAAGGAGAACTCCTATTTTTTTTCCCAAAAGACAACCAACTCTCCCCTAACAGCTCTAATAAAAACTCTATTAAACCAATTATGTCGGTTTCCACTTTACTCAAAATTCTAACCGAAGAAAAGTTTGTATTCCTCTCTTAATCCTAGTAAGTTACACATTCCAAATCCCAACTTATGCCTACACTTTAATCCCATTCAAATGGGATTAATTTCACTTAAGTGCCTCATAAACATGTCGGTTACAAACTCTTTTAAATAAATATCACATGCTAAAAAAATATCCACATGATAAAGTCCAAATTAACCTCTTAAAACAAATCAAACTCCTAAATCACAATAATCCCAAAACTCCAATTTAAAATTTAAATTCTTAATCAATAAGTCCACAATTTAAATTCTGAATCTTAATTCCTAAATAACAGAACCACGAATTTTAAACCAAAATTAAAACTCTTAATCTAAAATAAAATTACTTGAATTCTATTTAATCTGGGGTATTACAGCAGGAGGCACTACTAAAAGAAGTCGGTGGCTCCGAAGATAAAAGGCCACAGAAAGAAGTCTGGGGGCATCTATAAATCTCCCAGAAATTTGAAAGCTTTCGGGGATGGAGATGAATTCAAGGAAAAGTTGAACCAAGTGCTAACCGTCTCTGTAGATCACATGTTTGCGGCAGTCAAAGATAAAGCCATGTTGAACGAGCCGAGGAGAATCCGACAAGACCACACCAAACTCAACCCGAACAAGTACTGCACCTACCATCAGTCCATCGGCCACTTCACCAGTGAGTGTCGGGACCTCCTCAAGCAACTGTGGAAGCTCTATGAGGATGGGAAGCTGACAGAGTTCATGAAGAAGGCCCCGGCGAAAAGGTTAAGGCAAGTGAGGAGGGAGGAAACCGATGATGAGGAAGAAGAGGATGAGGACCAACTTGGCCCTCAACACAGACGTAGGGCACCTCCCCCTCCACCGGAGCAGCAAGAGCCAACTCGGAAACTTCTTGTTCTCGGGGAACAGATAGGACCCGCCGGAGGTCTAGAAGATGGGAGACTTTCCATCTCCAAGCGACAAAGAAAGGTCGAAGTCCGGGCCATCAATCAAGTGCAGGAACTGAGTTCCAGCTCCAAACCCGCCACCCAGCCAACTGTGGAGCTTACCTTCTCTCAAGCGGACTTGGAGGGAATACTGACCCCCACAACGACTCGTTGGTGATCAGCGCCAACATTATGAACGTGAAAGTCCACCTACTGCTAGTGGACACCGGCGCGTTAACCAACATTCTCTTCAAGTCAACCCTAGATGCTCTAGGTGATTTTGAGTCATATATAGAATGTAGTAGTGCTAGGATAGTGGGGTTTGGGGAAGCTGTAACCATCTCCGTAGATCAGATTAGGTTAAGCGTCCAACTTGTATCGATCGAGGACCCCGAAAGAAGGCTGACTAGGCTCGTAGATTTCCTTATCGTTGACCAGCAGTCTACCTACAATGGGTTCCTCGCCCGCCCTTTTATACATGAATTCAAAGTGGCGTGTTTAACCTACTACTATTGTTTAATGTTTCCAACTCTAAAAGGTGCCAGTACGATTAAGGGTGACCAGAAGAAGGCGAGAGAATGTTTACTTCAAATAAAAAATGGGCTAGCTAAAAAGTCTGTAACACAGGTCCTTATACTTGAAGACGAGGTGCAGATCCCAACAAATGAGCCCAACATCCTAGACGTCATCTCAGTAGAAACTGAGTTGATGGAGGTAGACGATCAACCGGAAGAGGCTCAGATTGCCCAATTAGAAGGACCGATGGGAGACCCGCAGTCGGCACCCATGGTTGAGATTGATGATACCCAAGTGGAAGAACTAGTAGGAGATCAACAACAGGCACCGATGGAGGTTGACGAAGTCCCCTAAGTAGAAGGACAATCCAACCCAGTCCTTCAAAAGGCGGGAGAGACCAGTGAACCCGCCAATGCTGAAAAAGGAAGTGATGACCTCAAACCCCGAGTGAGTTACGAGCCGATGGCGAAGGAGGACTGGGACGGGCTCATTAGCGACCCGAGATGGAAGAGCTAGAAATGGAAGGCCACCCCCATGGAGGAGTTGAGAGCAATCCAGGTGGACTCGGCCAAGGCTGACTTGGAACTTTTCATAGGTTCTGAGCTGCCGAAGCCGTACCGGACCAAGATGAAGGAGTTCTTGAAGTCCAACCTGGACGTGTTTGCCTGGTCCCATGAAGATATGACGGGAATCCCATTGGAGCACGCGTGCCATTGACTAAACATCGACCCAACGAGGAGACCAGTTTGCCAAAAGCAAAGGAAGTATGGACCAGACAAGTACGAGGCACTAACTACGAAAGTGAAAAAGTTGCTCGATAACAAGTTGATCAAGGAGGCATTGTGTCCACAGTGGGTTGCTAACCCGGTCCTAGTGAAGAAGCCAAATAGAACTTGGAGACTGTGCATCGACTTCACGGACCTCAATGCGGCGTGCCCGAAGGATAACTTCCCACTGCCCCACATTGATCAGCTTGTGGATAACACTGCAGGCCACGAGATGATGACATTCATGGACGCCTTTGCAGGTTATCACTAGATAGCGATGCACCTGGAGGACCAGGAACATACAGCGTTCTACACCAACAAGAACATGTACTGCTGGGAGAGGATGCCGTTCAGACTTATCAATACCGGAGCTACCTATCAAAGACTGGTGAATAAAATGTCCGACCAGCACATCGGACATACGATGGAGGTGTACGTGGATGACATAGTAGTCAAGAGTTTGCGAAAGGAGGATCACTTGGATCACCTCAAGCAGGCTTTTGACATACTACGCCACTATAACATGAAGTTGAACCTGAAGAAGAGTAGTTTCGGCGTCCATTCGGGGAAGTTCCTGGGACACTTGGTGAGCCAAAGGGGGATTGAAGTCAACTCGAGCCAAGTGAAATGCATCATGGAAATGAAGCTGCCCGACTCAGTGAAGAAAGTTCAAAGGCTGACCGGATGCTTGGCAGCTTTGAACCGGTTCATCTCCAGATTCGGCGATCGAAATCTTCTGTTCTTTAGAGCAATCAAGGCAAACAGGCTTAAACACCCGAATGATTTCAGTGCACAAGCGAGTACCAGAAGGCATTCGAGAACATCAAGGAGTACCTGGCCAATACGCAAATCTTATCAAAGCCGAAACCTGGAGAAAAGTTATACTTGTACCTGGCAGCGTCAGAGGTGGCCATCAGCTCGGTACTGGTCCGAGAAGAAAGAATGACACACCTACCAGTGTACTATGTGAGCCAAGCCCTACACAAAGCGGAGTTGTGATACTCGCCAACAGCGAAGCTGGCCTATGCACTGGTGATTAGTGTTAGAAAGCTGCGGCCATACTTCTTCGACCACCCGGTGGAGGTGTTAACGATGTTCCCACTAAGGCAAATACTACACCGGCCGGACACTTCAGGATGCTTGTTGAAATGGTCACTAGAAGTTAGCTAATACGGTATAACCTACGCACCCCGAACAACGATCAAGGGACAAGCACTCACCCATTTCATCGTCGAGCTGACTTTCCCGCAAGATCCGATGAGGGGGCGTATAGCTCCGTGGCACCTCTACGTAGACGGATCATCAACTAGCACAGTAGCAGGAGCCGGTGTGGTATTAATAAGCCCAGACAGACAGGTCTTCACCTCAACAATCTGGTTCGACTTCAGAGCCACGAACAATGAAGTAGAGTATGAAGCGTTGATAGATGGACTTAGGCTATCATTAGCTGTGGGGGCAACCAATCTTCAAATTTTTAGAGATTCCCAGCTAATAATATCCCAAGTCCGGGGGGAATATGAAGCCAAGGACCAGCAGATGGCGATGTATCAAAATATCGTGGCACATCTGATCTCGATATTCAAACAAGTTTACATCGAGCAGATCCCAGGACTGGAAAACACACAAGCTGATGCACTAGCCCGACTAGCTACGAGTAGCGGTGAAGTGGAGCAGACAGAGGTCGTCGTCACCAAGCTAAAGAACCCCTCGACGTCTGATTACAAAGTAAATCAGACTTCGAGTGGGGGCAGGAAGAAGACGATGATTGGCGCACTCCGATCAAAAATTACCTGAAGGATGGATCGGTCCCGGAAGATGCATGGGAAGCTAGTCAGCTAGTAAAGCAAGCGGCCAGATACACCTTGGTGGATGGCCAACTGTACAAACATGGATTCTCTCTACCCCTACTCAAATGCTTATCTAAAAAGCAAGGGTTTGAGGTGTTAGAAGAAATCCACCAAGGAATCTGTGGGAGTCACGCTGGGGGGCAAACTTTGGCATATAAAACGATCAGACAAGGGTATTATTGGCCCACTCTTCGTAAAGATGCCATTAGCTTCGCTCGGAGGTGCCGGAAGTGCCAATTGTTTGCACCAAACATCTATACTCCTGCGAGCCAACTCAAATCGGTCTTTAGTCCATGACCTTCGCAAAATGGGGTATCGACTTGATCGGCCCATTCCTATCTGGCAGAGGTGGTGTAAAGTTCGTCGTGGTAGCGGTGGACTATTACACCAAATGGGCTGAAGCCGAGGCACTCACAACAGTAACGCAGGAGAGAATGATCAGCTTCATTTGGAAAAATTTGATATGTCGATTCGGACTCCCGCAGTCGATAGTGACGGATAATGGCAGACAGTTCGACGGTCAGAAGTTGAGAGAGTTCTGCAGTTCGTGGAATATCAAGAAACACTACTCAACTCCGTACCATCCACAGTCGAATGGAAAAGTCGAAGCAGTGAACAAAATTCTAAAACATATACTGAAAATCCATCTTGAAGATAAGAAAGGAAGATGGGCAGATGAGCTTCCGGAGGTGCTGTGGTCCTACAGAACTTCATACCGAGCCAGTACCGGTGAGACACCGTTTACCTTAGCCTTCGGAATAGAAGCAGTCGTACCGGTGGAGGTTCAGAACCAGACTTGGAAGGTGGTGGGATATGACGAAAAGGAGAATGATGAAGCCCTGGTTGTGGAGAAAGATCTACTTGAAGAAACCAGAGCCTCGTCAGAGCTAAAGAACGCCACCTACAAATAAAGAGCGGAGAAGTACTAAAACTCCCAAGTGCGGAACCGAAATTTCAAGGTCGGGGAGTTAGTATTGAGAAAGAAGATGGCAACTCCACCCGGTGTATTCGGACCCAACTGGGAAGAACCATTCCGGGTTACCGCAAGCTGGGCAAACGGAACGTATGACCTCGAGGACATGGAAGAAATAGCTTCGTCATACACATGGAGCGCAACACATCTAAAGAAGTTTTATCAGTAGAAGAAGATGGACCACTACTTGTAATTAGACTAGTCAGAGGTTCGCATCAGGAGTGTTGATGACAACATGTAAATATCATTATTCAATAAAGTTAGAATTTTTTGCGAAAAAATCAATTGTTCAAGCTCCAAACACCCAAGGACTTAGGTCCCAAAAACGTTATAGTCTAAAGCTCAAGGCAAAGGCCAAAGTGCCCAAGGTTAGCGAGGGTGTCCTTCTTAAAGGATCACTAAGCGCCCACTGCCCAAAGTTAGAAAAATTCACAAAAAGACGTTTTAAAACGTCTAAGGCAAAGTTGTTAAAAACCCAATCGCCCAAGTGAATATAAAAGAGTACAACTCGCTACCCTAAGTGGTCTAAGACGAACAATTCGATGCCCTAAGCGGTGTAAGACGAAAAATATGTACCAAATAAATAAAGTATGATTCGTAGTCCGAAGCGACGTAAAATGAACGATTCGCTTCCCAAAGTGGAATAAGATGAACAATTGTGTACTAAGAACATAAATATGAGCTAATAAAAAATATAACGTGCAAGAAATTAAAATAAGAGCCAGATAGAACAGAAAAGTTGAAGTTTCATTTAAAAAATACTTAGAAAATTTTCTAAGTATAAGTAGTGGTGCTGGTTACAAAGGCCAACCAGCTGGCCATCTTTAAAGACAAAAGAAAGCTCCTTCTAGGCGAGCTATACAAGCCTGGCGAGCTACTTCTACTTAACAAAAATAAAAAGCAAAAGAAAGCAAAAACCCTAAGTCTATGGAGCAGTGGGTGTATTGGGGGTCAGGGCTGCAGGAACTTCAGTCTGGGCGACCTCTAGAGCGACCTGAGAGGCGAGCTCTGGGGAGAGGGTGGGCATCACTATGATATTTCCCGTGAGCCCACTAGTATCCAGGGCGCTCGTATCAATCATGATGCCCCCATCACCTCTTGCATCTGCTCGGCAGTTGGGAGAGTTCGCTGCTCTTCCTCAGTATTGACCGTTGGGACCTCGATTGTTTGGACGACCTTGAAGCGCTCAGAGGCAAAGTCCAAGTTAATCTCATATTCAACAAGGTCGCCAATGTCCAGCACGGTGTTGTCCGGGATCTTGACCTTCTCCAAGCAGTCTTTGAACTCGGAGACAAGTGCATCCCACTCATCGTCCTTATTCATCCGAGCCCATTGGAAGGCACGAAGAACCTCAGCATAACAAAGGATGAAGCCAAGGTTAGTAGAGGCAGTCTTGGCGAGCTCCAAAGCCTCTGGTGAAATTGAAACGTCAAGGCGGCTCTGGAGCTCGGCAATGATGTTAACCTTTGCCGCGACCTCCTCCCGTAGGCTGGTGCACTCCACCTGGTTCCCCTTGTGTTGCTGCCTGACTATCCCCATTTCTTCGCGAGTCCTGGCAAGCTCCGCCCTCTCTGCAGCGAGCTCATGCCGAGCTACTTCAAGTTCAGCTCGTTGGCAGTAAATTTGGCCCGGAGCTTCTCCAACTTATTCAGGGCATCCTGCTCCACCACAAATGAAGCCTTTGCCTTTTTCTCCGCAACCTCCAGCTCATCAATGGCTTTTTTGCGCTCGTCCCCCAACCGAGTATTGAGGGTCTTAGAGTTGTATCGAGCCTGGTCAGCGACGGTGATGTCATCGGCTACCATTTGAGTAGCGGCGAGAGCTGCACAAGTATGATACATCACCAACTGGGCTCGATCCATCGGCTTTTGCTTCTCAATCAGCGCCAACTCGGAGATCGCTTCTAACCAAGAGTGGGGGATGATCGATCGTGCCGAACCTCCGTGGCCAGATCCTGATCCACCTCGGTCACTTCGCTCTGTATCTTCATCACGCAAAGTGACTCGAGATCGCTTCTGACCATGTGTCTCCTCCTTGCTGACTCTTGACCCATCACCACGATGAAGACCCTTTTACTTTTGCGGTGACAGAGTCTGAGAAGGTCGCTCTGGAGTAGAGTCACCTCACCCGGAGTCCTTCCTAGTCTTGGTGACCTCCTCTCTCGAAGGTTGGAGGCCAGAGCCTTCTTCTGCGAGCTGGAGCCCCCAGCCTTATCTGCAGTAGGAGCCTTCCCGGTGAGCTTTACTTTCTTTGTGGCCTCCAGGACAGCACCTGAAGGAATCCCTACTCGATTTGGGCGAGGTCTCCGCATTGACAGCTTGCGAGCTAATATGTGATAGGCTTCGGGGATCTCGATCTGCGGGAAGGCAACGGTCACACCTTCACCTGCACAAGTTTAACATCCAAAACTAGTAACCTGGCGACCTCCCTTAGTAAGTTGGCGAACTATGGAGAGTTGTAAACCTGGAAGCTCTGGACCTTGGGCAGTGAGATGATGTGGCGAGGTAAGGACACCAGCAAGTCTCCGAAAATGATGTTGACCCAAATGTGCAACATCCCAGTCCTCGTGGCCTCACAAACAGCACACTGTCCGCACAAAGTCAAATTCCACTGATACATCGGGCTTGCCGTGACTGGACTTGTGATGCTTCAGACCTTCAAAAGAAAGAAGATTAGATTAGTAAATCTAATCCAACTCACGCACACCGAAATGGGCCACCTACTGCTAGCTTCTTCGTATCCCTCGGGGGAGTAGATACACTCTCCTCGCCCGGTGTAACTAGTGGAAGTCTGCCAATCTCCACCAATGAACACAAACTGCTCCCTCCAGTCATGGACTTTGTTCGGAAGGCTTTCCAAGAACTTCTCACCGGGGCGAGCTTTCAAGTAATAGTAACCCTTGCCATCCTTGGACTGCTTGGTCACGCTGAAGAGTTCGTTGATCTCGGCTGAGGTTAATCGATTCTTGTATCCCTCTAGCCCGAAGATAGTCAACGTGGCCAAGGAACTACTCCAAGCGTTTGGGGTAAGTTGAGTGATGGCAAGGTTGGTGTCCATCAGAAATTGTCCAATGATTGGGTGCAAGGGCAGTGTAAGCCCGGCTTCCAAGGTATGAACATTAGTGGTGGTTAGTCCGGGCGGAGGCATATCAGCTCGCTCCTTCTCCTCGGGGGTGTATAGATGGATGTCCAGAGGGATACGATATTTCTTGCGGAGCTTGGAAAGCGAGAACTCGGTGATGATGCTCTGGACTTTGTTCGCTCCATAGTCAGAGTGTCCGGCTGCCTCCCTGGTAGTTCGCTCGGGTAAAGGAAAGCTCTCCAGGTGTCTATCCACATAGTCTGCCCAGTCGAACTCATGCACGATGTCGGAGGAAATTTTGTGCTCGGGAAGTTGAGGCTCAGGAAAGTTGATGGAGCGAAGATACTCTAATGTGATCTCCTCCTCCTCGTCATCATCTTCCTCAAGCTCGCGAACTAGTTCGCTAGCTTGGTCGCCAGACTCGGCGAACTCCTCGTTGACAGCGGCGACCTCATCATCGCCCTCCCTGGCGAGGTTCTCCCAAAGCTCGCCAATATGCTCTTCTGACCCTCCACCAGAATTTGTGGCCTTTTCCCCGGTGTCAGACCTGACTTCGCCCAATAGCTCGCCAGCGTCTGGGCGAGCTATTGATCCCACCTCGGAACCAGATTAAATTAGAATGGGTGTCATTTGGGGAATAGGTACGTTCTCGGTCATGGGTTACTTCCCTGGGTTACGGTTCGAGATTGTTCGGCTTGAAGATCGGGAAGACATGTTGAATGAAGGGGGTGACGTCTTAGTTAATTTAGTTCTTAAAAATTTTAAGGTCGTCGAAATTTAGGATGTCACTGACCGAAAAACTCAAAGGTTACCGAAGTTCAAGAAAAATTACCAGAAATTCGAGAAGAGAAGAAAGAAAAGAAATGAAAAATCTGCAGAAAGGAATAAGAAAAATGGGAGGATTCTATATCACTACCTTGTTGAATCCGGTGAGAAATCCGATGAAGCTAAGGTTCAAATCGCCTGAAAATGCAAAGAAATCGCTCAAGGGTGCTCTGAAAATTCAAAAATGTGAAAGTGAAAAATGAAAAGGATTTCTCATATTTATAGGTGAATGGGAGAGGTGTAGTTTCCTAACAGTCTATGGACCTATTGTGCAAAAAATTTGAAAGTTAGACATGATGGGCGCGGAAATTGAGGCACAAAAAAGTGTGCACGACGCCTCAGATTCCGCGCCACGTCAGCATGCCCACCGCCATGGGTAGCTCGCCAAGACACTCAGCACCACACCAAAATGGAGTTCGCTACACTCGAGCTCTCGCCCACTGAGGTAAATCAGCTCACCCACACATTAGAAGTATCATGATGTGGACGAGCTGGGGGGCAAATGTTGATAGGCGAACTACTAATGGATGATTGCAAGATTAATTAACCAAGGCTGAGGAGCTCCCCAGCATGGTCAAGGTACACATCACCAACTTTGACCAGTCAACACCGAGAATAGCAGAGGAGCTCGCCGAGGAGCTCGCCCAGATACGTGGTGACGTGTTAACAGTTGACCAACACCAGGAGAGAGAGCTCGCAAGGGAGCTCGCCTACATCCAGGAGACAAAGCTGAAGTCCACTACTATCACCACAACCCGGAATAGCACAAGGTAAGGGAGCTCGCCCAGTCCGGAATATAGATCGTAGTTATATAGGGAATCAATGGTGATGTAGAAGGACATAGTTATGTAATAGAAGAATAGTAGTGAGTAAGGACAGATGTTAAGGACACTTGTCAGCATCTAAAGCCAAGTAAGCTCATAAGGTGTCACCTCACAACATGCAAACCTATAAATAGGTCTCTTGCACATTCTTTCTCTCTCTAAGTTCATTATTCCCAAACTACTCTCTCTAGTCTCACAACTCTCTCTCTCTCTACAATACAATCAAGAACACAATCATCTTGTTATTGTTTGGTGGAATTCTTATATCATAACAACCACTTACATCCTCAATTAAACAATTCCATCAACAACCACAACTACTCCCGTTTGATCACCACATCACATATCATCAGGATTACCTACAATGCATAAACTAGGTGAGATTTATAAATTTCAATAAGAGAAAATTATGCATGATAAAGTGATTCTTTGAAAACCTCCTCATGCACACTCTTTTGAAATTGTCAATTTATTTATGAAATCCTCGTCAGGGCCCCTAGACACACTATCATAAACCAGAAAGAGCTCAATATACATATAATCAAGTGGTCAATACAATGATATCGGCGTAAGACCCATCCTTTTGTGGACCATCAAGGTTCGGGTCTCACATACGCCCCCATGTCCACCAAGATATCATCCCACCACGCCAGCTCATATAAGTGAATACAGGGATATACCCTCTAGCAACAAGCAAGGTCCATCACCAAACATGACCCCCTGTCCATGCAAGAAGTCCCCCCACGAAAATACCCAAAATATATAATATTTAAGTAAGGAGTTGGCCTACACCAGGTAGTCTACGCTATGTTTTCCTAGGTCGTTCCTTCATATGTCGCTTCTTCCGCCCTCTGTGTATAACAAGGGTCAAACTTATAAAACCAATTAATTTCATTTCAATGCATTATACGTATGTTTAATGCGATGAAATGCAACATATTCCACAATATTAAAATATAACTGAACTCACAAGTTCAACCCATATCAATTATAGAGCTCACCGACTCCTTCAATATCACATATAAAACTCATAAGCTCATTCCACATTACATAGAACTTACATGCTCATTCAACATGACATATAGAACTTGTAGGTGCAGTTCATTAGATCACATAATATAAATAACATATTACACTTACAGTCATATATTATTACTCAAAAATAAATAATTCACAAAATAATATATTTATACATTATAGTTGTAAATGAATTTTTACTTACCTCGAGAGAGCAATGAGTTGAAGTCCAAATTCTTAAAACATCTTATCGCTTTCCAGTGTCGTATCTAACATCAATTAACTATAAATACTATTTTAATCTATTAATTAACTAATCATTTCTATTTAATTTTTTCATTAATTAATAGATATAATTCTAAGGGGGCGCTTGGTATGAATATTCTTCAATGGTAACAGGAATATGAATATATAAATAGTAATTATTGTATATAATGAGAACAAATGAGGCACACAATATTATTTTTCTTCCTAAATAAGATAATCATCAACACCCATTTGATTTACCCCATCTCATCTTATAATCCCCTCAATCAATTCCTAATATCACAACCAACAATTTTATTTTTGTCAAATTTTTTTAAAATTAAAGCACAATATTAATGATGTAACCACCATAAATATAAATTCTCATTCAACATATATAAGGATAGAAGAGGAAAATAAAATTTTATTCTCATTATTATTGAAGAATTTGAAACAAGCGCTTCCTAAATTTTAAACATAAAGATAACTTGAACTAAACTTTCATCTATAGAGCTTGAATTTCCTTCTTCTTTTTTCCCACGGACCCTCCTTCCCCTCCGTTTTTTTTTTCTCGCAGCCTCTCTCTCTTTCCCTCTTTCCTCAGCTCGGTGTGAAATGTTTGGGGTGGGTTTAGGGTTATAAACCCATTCCCACCGCCATATCCTTATTTATATATTTTCGGGTCACTTACATCTAAGGTCAAAATATACAGTCATATTACAACTAAGGCCACCTATATTTTAACAATACAACTAGGGCCAAAATAGCCTTTTACACCTATAATTGTGTACCGGTGAGTATAATAATGTACTATAGTATATATATGTGTACCCCGAATTATGATTGTGTACTAATGATGTGATGTGATGTGATGTCAAATCATACACTGTACATATCAAATCATACACTATTCACGTCAAATCGAATACTGTTCACGTCAAAATTATACACTATTCACGTCAAATATCATAATTACTTATTTCCGGTGCCCCATAGTACAATAAGCGTATGTACCATTGACTAAATTATTGTACCATAGTTATTAATGTGATTTTTAAAAAAAAATTCGGATGGATAAATTTCCGATCAGACATTTTTCGACGAATTACATGTGTACTATTGACCAAATTAATGTACCATTAACCAAATTATTGTACCATAAGTCATAAAAAGATTTCCAGTATCACATCCAAATCACTGAAAACAACTCAAAAAAGATTAGACCCCGAAGTGGCGAAGGTCTTCAGGGACTGTCGCTGATCTTGTAAACGGAAGGGCGATGGTGTGATTAATGGCTGATCCGGCGGTTGTAGACGGAATTCCGGCGAGAGCAGGTCTGTGGCTAGGTGCTAGGTGCAGTCAGTCGAAGCTCACCTTCCTCCGCAAATCGAAGCTCTTCCCCCGTCAGAACCGACACCAAAACTGCCTCTTCTATTTTCAAGTCGTCCCATCCGTCTGTCGCACCTCGCCGCCGATTACCAGCCGCTGTCTCAACGCACAGTCACACAACATGGTTCCGTGATTCCGGAGCACACAAATTTGTCAACAAACACCTTTCTCTCACTCTTTCCTAATCTGATGACCAAGAGCTTTTTCAGATCACCAATACTAACAGGTATACTTCCACTCAGCCTATTAGAACTCAAATCCAAATACTTAAGGCTACTACATGTGGTGATTGTTGTGAGAATTTCTTGATCGAGATCATTATCAGAAACATCAAAAACTTCCAAATTGCCCAAGCAAATTCCCATGTCTGAAAACCCCCCTTCAAACCTATTCCAAGAAATATTGAAATATGTAAGATTTGTCAAGCCAATAACCTCAAATGGGAGGAGCCCAGTAAACATATTGCTACCAAGATCCAAAAGCTCCAAGCTTCTACACTTTGAAACTCTTTCTTTAAGACTTCCCGACAGCATGTTACTTCTCACAGACAAGTACTCCATCGTTGGAGCATCACAAACCTCTTAAGGCAATTCTCCAACAAGACTATTAAAAAGCAAATCAATCCCTTCTAGATTCAGACAGTTACCAATAGACATAGGGATTGAACCCGAAAGATTGTTATGCGCTAAAGAAACGAACTTCATCTTGTAACAATTCTTGAACAATGCAAAAGGAATCTCACCAGTATACCCAATTCTTGATAAATCAAGAAACCTCAAGTTAGTCAAATCTCCAAGAAATTCTGGGATTGATCCAGAAAGGGCATTCGAGCTCAATTTAACCTTCCATAAGGCATCAATTTCACCATACTCATTAGGAATATTACCAGTGAATTGATTCCCAAACAAGGTTATAATCCTCAAAGATTTCAATCCAGATAATGCAGGAGATAACACACCACCCAGACTACAGTTCCACAGCACAATCTTTACCACATTTCCATCAGAATTACATGATACCCCTCCATAATCTTGGCAGGGGTTTTTACTTGGATCCCAATTACTCAAACTATCATAAGGGTCACTAGTAATGTTACCCTTAAATTGAAGCAAAATCTCCTTTTCAGTAACTGTAGAGACAAAATCAAACCAACAGATCACATAAAGGAATATCGTACCTAGTATTCTCATGATCCCAACATAACCCCAGCATTGGATCCACTTCCTCTGCTTCTGCTCATCCACCAATGCCTATCACTGCGAAACTACAGATTCTTGATTGAGGGGCTTCACTGAAAATATCAAGAAATTGAATTGCATTGGTGAGCAATGAACAATGAACAGAGAGCCTTTAGGAAGTTTCTAAAGAGTTTTCAAGAAAGTTAAATGAGTGTTCGTGGGAGAGAGAAAGAGAGAGAGAGAGAAAGACAACCTGTAAACTGAAGGGCGGTGGTGTGATTAATGGCCGATCCGGCGGTTGTAGAGAGAGAGAGAGAGAAAGATAATCATCGTCTGCTCCGATCTCTGCCACATCACCGCCATAATCACCTGCTCCACGTCGGGGGTAGGAGCGGAGACGGCTCGGGTGCTGGCAAAGCGTGGCGCTCGACTCGTATGGCCGGCTCAGAACCTAAAAGCAGCCGAGAACACCAAGGCTTGTATCCTAGCCGACTTCCCAGCGTCGGAACCTGGAAGCCACCGAAATTCCCCTGAATTTTACATATGCTCGCCGTCGATTATCCGCCGTGTGGCGCGCCAGGTAGGGCATGGCTGGGCGCAAAACCATTTCATGCCATCGAAATTGAGACCCCCGTTTCACGTCGGAAACCTAATCGATGTTTCACCTCTGTCGCATCCCAGCCCACTGCTCTATCCCCATCGATTCCCCTCCATCGCAATCCGGATGATTCCGGACATGGAGGAATGAATTTTGAATTTCAAATTGTGGAATGAACAGAGATTGCCATAGCCACGAAATAAATTTTTCCAGCCTCAGCTAGCTTAATGATGTGACGCCTACAATATTGATTTGACGTCCACAGTGTTAATGGAAAAATGAATGATGAGGCGTGTACAAATAGGAATGATAAAGTAGAAAATTGGCCCTCACTATTATTATTAAACAGTAGGTAGCCTTAATTGGGTTTCGGTAGTATAAGTAGGCCCATAATGTAATAAACCCTATATTTTCTTTTACTTAATTATTAAGTTAGCCACGTATATCACTCTATATATACCACTTATAACTTATATTGTTATTATAGTAATAATATTATAACACATATATTTTATTTAATTATTTAATATACTCCACTTTATATTTAATTACTACAATTATACTCAAATAATCTATATTTAATTTATACCACTAATCCTCAAATTATTTGTATAATATATTCATGTTTCACTAGAGTTTCAAATAAATTGAACTGTGATTTTCTCAGTATATAATAAACATGTAAAGACATATATAAACTCATAAATAATTTTATCATTTAAAGGTAAAATAATTAACACAACATAACAAGTAACATATGAAAAATATAAAATACACTCAAATTATAATTAGCACTTTAATAATTAAATTGCACATAATGCATGAAATACGTTTAAAAAAATACAAATTAGCACATGAGTAATTAACTGCACATAATGCATGAAATATATTCAAGCAATTATAAATTAATACATAAGTAAATAAAATGCACACAATACATGAAGTATATTGACCAATGAGTAGTGAGAAACTCAAATATCACATTAACCACCATAGTTGCTCTATAATTCTATTCATTTTCAAGATTCCAACCAAATGCCTCATTATATTTATTAATTAAAATCAACTTAAATTAAAATGAGAAATAGTAATAAGCAATTAAATTTGGAATAGGCGAAATATAATTAAACTCAAAATTTCAAAACAAAATCTGGTATATAAAAATAGTTTATGATAAATTTTCATTAAATAGTTTTGTAATATAAAGCATTTTACTAACTTAAACTTTTGATACTCTTAATAAAAAATTTTAATACTCCTAATTAAATGTATGATACTTTAAAATATTTTATAATAATAAACTTCTCATTAATTATTTTCATACGAAAACTCTTCCGGTATAATATATGTTCACCCTAAGTTACACACTTGCACTAATTGCAATCCCTTGTAATTTTGACACTCTTTCATCAGCAAAATGTCATAAAAAATAAAAGAATTAAAATAAAAGAAGTATTAATTTGAGACATTTGAAAAATAGTAATCTTATATTAGCTTAAAGATGGCCATTTTTTACATTTCAGCCATGGGTTACTGAATTACTGGCATAAAAAAAAAAATTAACCTGGATGAGATAATTCAAATATGACAAATTCTAAAGTAAATTTGAGTACATACTATACTTTATGTTAGTGTACACCCTCATCTATGCGTGGCTTCAACACTCACGGTTTAGTGGGTTCATTAAGCATTGAATTAGGAAAGTTGTTATAACTCCCACGCAATTAGTTAGTTAAATATCATGTGGAAGGCACATGCTTTATCCTTTGAGTAGTATTTAAATACTGTGTATTACATTTTATCATTCATTCTGAAAATATGATTTCACTCAAATATTGAGAGCTCGAGAGAATTTAGCATGGTATCACGAGTGCTCAGTTACGATCACATCTTCTGGTTATGGTTACGAATGGTTGATTCTCCTACACTATTCTTACTCACATCTTATTGTTCCTAATTCCTGCTTTTTTTTTTTTCTTTGATATCTCTATTCTGTAATTTTTTTTGTTTCAAATGGATTCCTCTTCTGTTCTGCCGAAGGATTCCTCTTCTGTTCTGCCGAAATCTTTTCTTTCTCTTTCGATCAAACTGGATCGATCAAATTTTTTATTTTGGCACACACAAGTTCTAGCTACTGTACGTGCTCATGATTTTGAGCATTTTCTCACATGTTCTGAATCTGATATACCTAAACTGATTTTTGTGGATGCGAATGGTGATTCTCAATTAAATGTTGATGCACAACTCTGGTATCGTCGTGATCAATTTGTCCTCAGTTGGTTACTCGGTTCGATTTCAGAATCTATGTTGGGTTATGTTACAGATGCAGCCATTCCTTTCATGTCTGGAAGGTGTTCGACGAATTGTTCAGGTCACAATCCAGAGCAAAAGCGATGAATCTTCGATATCAGCTTCAAACTATTAAGAAAGGTGGTTTTTCTATTGATCAATATGTTCTGCAAGTTCGTTCAATAGCTGATTCCTTACATGTTGCTGGACAAGATATCAGTGAAGATGATCTAATCATGCATTTACTTGGCGGTTTGGGTCCAGAGTATGATGCTGTGGTAGTTAATCTCACCACCAGGTCTGACTTACTCTCATTTACTGAAGTGCAGTCAATTCTCCATACACATGAAATGCTACTGATGCATTTGTCAGCCAGTGCAAGTTTACTTGTCTCTTCTTCCTCAGTTTCCCCTTCTCCTTCTGCCAATTTTGTTTCCAAGGATCCTAAGCAACTCAATGGTAAGGTAAAAGGCAAATCTAAGTTCTATGGGAAAAATAAGAATCCATGTCAGATTTGTGGTAAAACAAATCATACAGCTGCAAGATGTTTCAAACGTTTTGATTAGTTTTTTTAAGGCCTTGATAATCACTCTGGTGGTAATAGTGTTGGTTACTCTACTTCAAACTCATCACAACCTGCAAATAGTCAGATTCAAGCTCATCTTTCCACTGGTCCTTCTACTTCTCATTCTCCTCCTGCATTTGCTTATAATACTAACTTTTGCTATGATCCTAGCTCTTCTCAGTCATCTTCAAATGCAGACTGGTACATTGATAGAGGGGCAACACATCATGTCACTTCATCTCTTGGTAATCTACATCTGAATGCACCCTATAAAGGTATTTCCAAACTCACTGTTGGTAATGGATCTACTGCTTCAATTCATAATGTTGGTTCTATGAACATTTCCTGTTTACAGCATGATAAATCATTGAAATTACAAGATATTTTACATGTTCCGGATATTACTAAGAATTTGGTAAGCATTTCCAAGTTTCTCAGAGATAATGATGCACTAATTGAGTTTCATGCCACATTTTTTCTTGTCAAGGATCAGAAAACCAACAAAGTACTTTTGAGAGGAGTACTTAAGGATGGTCTCTATCAACTGGATGTCACTGGTTTGGGAAAGCATTCCTCTTCCTCAACTTCTTTGTCAAATTCTTCTTGTTTTGTTGTTTCTAATTCCTCATGTAATAAAGCTGATCTATGGCACCTAAGGTTAGGCCATCCCTGCCTTGATACTCTTTGTTCTGTATTGCATCCTATGAACATATCTACTAAACCTGTCAGTTTTTGTGAGTCTTGCAAGCTTGGTAAAATGCACCAGAAACCTTTTAAATCTGTTGTTTCACATTCTTCTATTCCTTTTGCTGTTATTCACATGGATGTATGGGGACCATCTTCTTGTATTTCAACTGAGGGTTACAAATATTATCTTGTTTTAGTTGATGAATGTACAAGATACTCTTGGATTTTTCCTTTGACAGTTAAATCTGATGTTGCTGCTTGCATCACTTCATTCATCACTCACACAGAAAGACAATTTTCTTGTAAAATCAAATCTTTTCAGTCATATATGGGTTGGGAATTTACTGCCCTTCACAACTATTTTCTTTCCTTGGGAATTACTTTTAGACACTCTTGTCCATACACACACCAACAAAATGGTTTGGCAGAAAGAAAATATCAACATATCACTGAAGTTGGTCTCTCATTACTTGCTCAATCTCATTTACCTATGAAATATTGGTGGGATGCTTTTCATACTACTGTGTTTATTATTAATAGGCTTCCTTCCAAAGTTCTTCAAGGTTCGTCTCCTTATCAGAAACCTTTTTCCACTCCTCCTGATTTCAACTTTCTTAGAGTTTTTGGATGTTCTTGTTTTCCTTATCTTAGGTCATACAACACATCAAAGTTGCAATTTCGATCTACTAAGTGTCTCTTTCTTGGGTATAGTTCCTTTCATAAAGGATATAGATGTCTTCATCCTTCAGGAAGAGTGTACATTTCACCTACAATAGACTTTAATGAGTCTGAATTTCCATACTTTGAACTTTTTCCATCCTCTCACACAAGCAAAATTTCTACACAAATTCTCACACCTATTCCCAGTTTTTCTCATAATCTGCATAATCAGTCCTCTAATATATCATCATCTTTCTCTACACCAAATTTTCCATCCACTTACTCACCACTCCATCCCTCTGATACTGAGTCATCCCCTTCTCTATCTACTCACAATTCACCTCATCTCACTGATTCTCAGTCTTCTCATCCTAATACCTCATTTCAGTTACATGTTAACAATCATCCTATGATTACTAGGTCTAAGGTAGGTGTTTTCAAACCTAAGGCCTTTACTACCTCCTCATTTTCTGCTTTACCAGAACCAGACTCAGTTGATCAGGCCCTTCTTTCTCCTGAGTGGAAACAGGCTATGGACACTAAGTATACTGCCTTACTAAAGAATAACACTTGGGACTTGGTTCCTCCAGATTCTAACATCACTCCTATCTCTACAAAGTGGGTATTTAGGGTAAAGTATAAGCTGGATGGTTCGGTTGACATATACAAAGCAAGGTTAGTTGCTAAGGGCTTTCAACAACATGCAGGTGTTGACTATTTTCAGATATTTTCTCCAGTGGTTAAACCTATCACACTCAGGCTCATGTTTAGCTTAGCAGTTACTTTTGGTTGGCAAATTCAACAAGTGGATATTAACAATGCATTTTTGAATGGTAAGCTAATGGAATCAGTGTACATCACACAGCCAGAAGGTTATCAGGATTCTTCAAGGCCTACCTATCTCTGCAAGCTCAACAAAGCTCTTTATGGACTTAAACAGGCCCCGAAGGCATGGTATGATACTTTGAAAGCTTTTCTTATCACCTCTGGTTTTGTTCATTCTAGTTCAGACCATTGTTTGTTCCACAAGTTCAAAGATGGACAGAGGTTGTTACTTCTGGTTTATGTAGATGACATCTTGATCACTGGGGATGATAATTGTGCTATACAACATTTAATTGATACTCTTCATTCTCAGTTTTCTCTTAAACATCTTGGTGTTGTCAATTATTTTCTTGGTATTGAAGCTACTGTTTCTTCTACTAGCATTTCTTTATCTCAATCCAAGTATGTTAAAGAGTTACTGCTTCGTACTAACCTTTCCTCTTGTAAATCCTGCACTACACCAGCCTGTCCCAGTGTTAAGTTGTCTCAACAAGACATCCCCTCTTTCTCTCAACCTTCACTTTATCGTAGTGTGGTTGGTGCCTTACAATATCTAACCATTACCCGTCATGACATTGCATTTTCTGTCAACAAGCTCAGTCAATTCCTCAACCATTGGGATGCTTGTAAACGTGTTCTCCGATACTTGAGAGGTGCAATTCATTCCGGTTTACAATTTACTCCTATTACATATTTTCAATTGCATGCCTTTGCCGATGCAGACTTTGCTTCTTGTGTGGATGATCGACAAAGCACTACGGGTTATTGTATAAAACTTGGCTCCAATTTACTCTCTTGGGGATCAAAGAAGCAATCTGTAGTTGCTAGAAGCAGCACCGAGTCTGAGTACCGGGCTTTGGCTACCACTGCCACTAATCTAGTTTGGATCTCCTCCATTTGCAAAGAACTTTTGCTTCCGAACGTACTCCATCTGTTTAGTGGTGTGATAACCAAGGCGCCGTGACTCTATCTTTCAGTCCTGCTCTTCATTCCCGCACAAAACATATTGAGATTGACATTCATTATCTTCGAGAAAAGGTTGCAGACAATACACTTGATGTTAGGTATGTGGCCAGCGAGGATCAACCTGCCGACATCTTTACTAAACCTTTATCTCCTTCCAGGTTACGTTCTCTTTGCTCTCACCTTGGTCTATACTTACGAGATGGCTCTAATTCAATCGGGGCATGTTAGTGTACACCCTCATCTATGCGTGGCTTCAACACTCACGGTTTAGTGGGTTCATTAAGCATTGAATTAGGAAAGTTGTTATAACTCCCAGGAAGTTAGTTAGTTAAATATCATGTGCAAGGCACATGCTCTATCCTTTGAGTAGTATTTAAATACTGTGTATTACATTTTATCATTCATTCTGAAAATATGATTTCACTCAAATATTGAGAGCTCGAGAGAATTTAGCACTTTAAATTTTAAATTTAATTTTAATTATTTTTAAAATACACATTACACACCGAGCTATTTATTTTTTAGCAATTGGAGTATTACTGATTTATTCTTCAAGTATTATTTAAACTTATTTTTGAGGTATTACCTCTTGTTCTTGAGATTTTACTAACTTGTTTTTCGTGTATTAGTAAGTTATTCGTTGATATTAGTGATTTGTTCTTAGGTATTAGTGAGTTTTTCTTTGCGTATTATTTTGGAATAGTACTGACTTATTCTTTTGAGTTACTTTCATCGTAGCAAAAATAGAGATAACAAGAAAAATAACTATAAATATGCTTCCTCCATCATACCAAGCTTCTTTACTCCCATTTTCTTTGATCCCAAATCCAAGTGAAACATGCTAGGAGAAAGATGATATCATTGGATTCCCAGACAAAATGGAAGAAACACTTGGTCTGGACCCTGGGCTAAGTGTTCCTACCAAAAGCTTCATATCTGGAAGCAATATCTCTATCATCTCTACTAGTACTATTCTGTCGATTTGTTCTGAAAGAAATGGAAACATCGTCAACGCCTCCAAAATTTCCTGATTGATGGATATTTTCTCATTGGCGAGATTCGGGAAGATTGAATGATCAATGTTTGCAGACAAAGGGTGTCGCTCAACAACATCAACCAAAATAGAGCATTGATGGAACATGTAATAACCAATATTAATTGAGAAAATTACAAAATGGTTCACAAAATTGACATTAATTACAATTTGATTTTGTGCTGAAAATGAATATATTTCTGTGCAGAAAAAGTTTATACTTTTATACAGAAATTGTGACCTATTTATAAATTTAGTAATTTTTTTACCAATATGTAAGTAACCCATATTAATTCTCACATTTTTTACCAAAAGCTTCCAGCAAAGCTCTTAAGTAAAAGATACTTCAAATATACAGGCCAGAATGATCATCGCTAACTTCCCCTTTGCATAATTTGATAATCAATTTTTATATCTCTTACTTATTTTCTTCTTAAATATATCATTCATGTCCATCTGGTAGTTGAATTCCCAAAATGATGAGGAAGATTGAAATTTTGTGAAAAGATTCAGTGCTTATGGATAGGGATTTGATCGCCGTCGAATCTTTCACCCACAGGCAGCACGAATCGACGTGGTGAAGAATCATTTGTACAGGTTAAAACTAAACGACGAAGTGGAGATGAGAAAAAAAGGATGATGATGATGAAGAAAGTAAAATTTTTTTAAAAAGAAAATGATTTCTTATGAATTCGAACCAAAGTCAAAATTAAATATTAAATTGAAATTGACCCAAAAATGTAAGTATATAGATGCTCCCAACAACTATTCTTCAAATAAGAGATGGCCAGTTCTCTAGATTTCTAACACATTTGCGAAGACAGTGTTTTGTTTTAATTTTGAAAATGATTTTAAAATTTACAAATCTAAAATTAGTTCTATTTCGAGATTTAAAAATCTAATTTAGAAAATCATTAGTACAGTGCACATGAACAATCATAAATAAATCTTTTGTATATTAAATACAACATGCATTTCAAATACAATTAAAAGTATTTACAACAAATAATTTTAATTGAACAACTCTAATTGTTCAATATAAACAACTCTAACTATTCATTGAAAACAATTCTAATTGTTTAAAAAACAAAATTTAAATTACACCAGTACATACAAGAAGTTGTCTACAAATCACAATCACACCCAACAACAATTAATGTTACAACATTCACTCTAAACACATTAATCTAAACCCATTTAAAATCCCAAAACAAACTTGCACCTCAGTATTTATTAAAATTTCAAGATCTCCGATTTTAAAGATCACTTTAAAGTTTAAACCCAAAACAAACTTTGCCGTAGTGATTTGGGAAAAATTAAATGCTTAGATTCAATATATATTCCATTCAACCATCAAAATTAGAAAAGCTAAGTTTACCAACCTATCTGACCATCTTTTCATATTCTTGTGTTAAGACATAATACAAGCCAACAATATATACATATACATATATGGACTTCATATGCAACAAATATAATGAAATACACAATAAAACACTAATTCAAATGCAAGGTCATTTTAACTCCTAATCTCCAGGATCCATTTGCAGAATAAGAGTAGACCAGGAACAACAGACTCTCTTGTTAGACCGTCACAAGTGAAACAGATGAAAATTTATCGATTAATCAAAAATAAAATGCAATCAAATTAGAGGGTAAATAAGTGATTGAGATATTACACACTGTTTTGCGAAATAATTTGTATAACAATGTACTTAAAAGTGCAATCAGATAAAAATCAAGTAAATAGGTAATAGAATATGCATCTTCAGTAAAGAATTTTTTCCATGTAAAACTGCTTCAAGTAATAAAATTATAAACTCAGAAAGGAGAATGCAGATCACTAGAAAAATGTACATGGTTTATTACAAAGAGAGAGAAAATAAAAATATAGATCGACAATTACTGAGACAATTTTCCATTTTGGGCAAACATCACCGCACAACAATGCAATATGCAAAGAACAAACACATCTACATGCACTTTCCTGCTGGTATATGCTTAAAGATCTTGTGATCTACCACTCTTTAACTATGACACTTTACCTTGAGCAAAAACGAGCCTGAACTACATGTTTTTCAGTTGAAGATACACGAATTCCCCATTAGATAGAGTGACTCCTTCATTCCAGACAGAAATGGCTATTGACAGAGATCAAATACTCAAGTTGCATGCTTTGTATCACGAGCTGCTGCCAGATGATCCTGCAATAGCAACAAAAGGTCACAATGTAGTTACCATTAAATTCAACTAAAAGCAATACGGTCAACAGATCTTTTAAAGTTATAGCCTTGATTTAATTTGAAAATAGCTTAATAAAAGCCAATTCAGCATGACTCGTCCTCAGATAAACCTCAACGAAGCTAAAAACTTTTAACAATAAGAGTTTGCAAGGTAAGGGAATATGAACCATTTAACATTGCTAACATGAGGTTAGTTCATATAACTAATAGTTTCTCAACTGACCATTTGACAAAATTAATCATATTTACTACTCCCTCAGTTCCTAATTATCTGTCTGATTTTGTCCACACAAATCCATTTTCATTATCTAAGATATCAACAGATTATTATACCCTTGTTTCTTACTACTAGATGAACTAATAAGCTTATAAGAAGATGATTAGTAATTTAGGGGTATTGGTGGGAAAATATGGTAAAATGTTTGTTGATTTAACAAGGTGACAAATAATTAGGAACACCATTGTAGACAAAATCATACAGTTAATTAGGAACAGAAGTGGAAAAAGAGCTATATCCTCATTCTGCATGGATATCCAGAAGAATAGTTATTTTGCACCTATCGAGGAAAACCCAGTGTCTATAAATTTGGTTTTTCTCATTCTTTTTTCTTCCATTCGTCTTGTTTCTTAAGAAGTCATACAGGAAGTAGATTTCAACAAAAGGAGATGGGATTTGATTTAAGCTTAATGTGCTGCAGTCATTAAATTCCACCAGGTGTAAACTGATTGAGCTAGCTCATAATCTTATGTATCCTCAAGTTATGTGGAAACTAACATTCCAGTATTGCAAAATCAGCCCCCTAAAGTAGTTGCATACATTTCTTAGCCAATACTCCAGTGTTTCAAAATCAGCCACCTACAGAAGGAGCATACATTTCTTAACATTGAAGAAGGCAAATCATAGTTCATTAAACAGGGTTTTTTTTTTTTTTTTTTTTATAAGAAGTTACTAATACTACGTTAGTAGTAGTATACAAATTAATTTAGGCTGCTTTACTCGATTTCTCAGAGGAATTACTAATTTTTGCCCTGGCCATGGCATTAATTGGTAATAGTTGCAGTTTCAAATCTGGCCTTTCCCCTGCCAAAAATTACCTCATATCAACTTCTACCAAAATCATATTCCATCTCAAGCAAGCTTGAGATTTCCGTGATTAGACAGCCAAACAACTCAGTTGATTCCTAAGCTAGCATCATGAAGGTGCCCATCCGATGTTTCTGAGACTGTTGCTGAAAACCATGGTTATGTTTGTTTTGAGTTTTAACTTTTAATTGGTTTTAAAAACCTGTTTTGAAATCCTGATAAAGTGTGTGTTTGTTATGAAATTTTGAGTAGAGTGACATTTAACTCTATGTCAAATCAATGTGCAAGAGTGAACAATATTATATTATTATATTGTTGTTGAGTGTGATTGGAATGATTGGATCATGTGGGTTACGATTTAAATATATTAATTAAGTGTAAGGAGAGATAATTGGTTGTATTGGTAGTAGATTTATAGGTGTTGTAGTGGTGGTTCAATAAAAACGGGTTTTAAGATCCCGAAGTAGAACTGGAATTGGATTTGTGTATCCAATATCTGCTTTTAAAGGTCTGCTTTGGGAAGATAGATCAATAGATCAAAAGTGAAGACCTCACAAAAGTCAAACCTCCATTAAACACTCCTTTCTCATCTCACTTATGTTCACTAGCATCATTTAGAAAGTATTCTCAAAGACCAATTGGGCAAAAGTAAAGACCTCACAAAGGTCAAACCTCCATTAAGCTTTCCTTTATCATCTGACTTATGTTCACTAACGTCATTTAGACAGTACAACTCATCTGATGGACGGCAATATATGCTCAGTCATGGGCTCTAGCTTGCCTAAATCATGTAGTTTCCAAAAGAAGGATTCAAAAAGAAGGATTGTACAAGTGCAACTGCGGGCCACCCAACGCAACCCCATCTATATCCATGATAAGCACACCAAAAACATATACCTCCTCAAACAAATCTGGTTCGTAAGTTAAGGTTCAACGATCAAATAAAAACATAAACAAGTCACAGAAGTTGAGTCCACAAAATTCTGGCTGTATGCTTATTCTTAAAACTAGGTGTAAACTGTAAAGGCGGCTTCATTTATGCATGCAAAACATATCTGGGCACCAGTAATCCAGCAGCTACAAAGCATATAAACATTGAAAAAAGCTCACAAATGAAGGCATCACATTGATGCTCTGTGTTGATCACTATATGGTTCAACCTAAGCAAAGTTAGCCAAAACTCCAAAAGATATCAGGATAATAACTTTAGGTAAAATTAACTGGTTTTATAGCATCGTTAATATGTCCCAACAGCATCAAATAATTGAAATGCTTCTGTAAATATCATTATATCATTGCTGGACTGAAATAATACAAAATACAAACTTACTGAGATAAAATCAAATGCTCTGTTCTCCTCTCTCTTCGAGTCAGTCATTAATGAAGTGGGAGGTTGGATAGCAACACCAGGATTAAAAATATCTGGCAAGGCTGAAGAATTTCCTCCATTAGATCCAGCAGGATTGAAATTTGATTGCAGATTGCCTAGTTGCTGAAAGTTGGACATAGCAGCAAGGAACTGCGGCTGAGCAAGGAGACTCCCCATGGCATTCATTTGATGAGCAGAAATTGCTGGATTGAACATCAACCCAGGAGGGAAATTATATCCCATGGCACCCAAAGGAAACATGGGAGTGGTATTCATCCCAGCAGCTTGAGAGGCATATTCCGTATTCAAGATGGGGTTATGGATGTTATTTTCTTGGTGGATACTGGATGTTGAATTCACAAGCTCTGGGCCATTGTCAACACTGCCTCCATTTTGACTCTTAAATAGGTCATTTTCATTTATAGACAAACTACCCATCAGGTCATTAACATCTCTTCCTTGGGAGACGGCGGAACTTGAACTGAAAAAATCTAACAGTTCGGGTTCAGTTTTAGCAGCTATATGGGCTTCCGCAACCCCTGGCTTATCAACAGCAGTACCAGAAAAGAAATCAGAACCAAGGTTGTTATTATTGTGACCGCTATGAAAAGAGACATCTGCAAATGGATCATCATCTAGTTTTTGTTCATTAGTGCTGTCATGGCCGCTCCCAAATAAGTCATCAACCAGAGGAGCAGTAGAGGGAACATTCATAAATCCTGGTTCAGTCTCTGATTTCTTAGATTCTTCTACTCCAAGAAGATCATGTGAATCACCAGTGTCAAGTAAGTCAGGCATCAATGAAGGCTCAGGCACCTTTGCTGATTTTTCAACATGATTGATTCCTCCACCCAGTAGACTCAACACCTACCAAGACAATCACTTGATAATATTTTTTTGTAGCTAAGAACTAAACAATAAAGAACACACTGAAATATAAAAGGGGAAAAAAACCATGCAGTGTTCCTCATCAGGCAAATACAACTACACTTTTTCTTAACATGGATGATCAGTAATTCTTTTCATCTCTTCTTCTGTTTAATCAGTACGGCACATTTCGTGTTATTTGTCATCACTCTTCTACACCTCAGTTTGCTATTCTAGTCAAAATCAGCATTTCAGAAGAAATTCAACAGAGCAGAGTACTATGACCTCTTGGCAACTCTTTGAAACTTCCGCCTGCTCTTTCCTTATCAATAACAAAAGCATCTAAACAGAAATAAAAATTCTAACCTTATTTGCTTTCTCCCTCAGTGATGCTTGGGGAGACTCACAACATTGGACCACCACTTCTATGTTGTCACTAAAGTACGATGATATAACAGAAAAACTCTTGTCATCCTTCTTCCTCAGTACTGCTTCAAGGACACAGATAGCTTTCATGCGAACCTAAGCAAGTTGCACATTTACACCAGTGAGTGCAGAACTCTTCTCCAAATATTGCATTACTACATGTTTTTTAGGACAAAAAATTCCACAAAAAGATTGCATAATATAAAAGTCGGCATCTCTACATCTATTAAGATCATGGCACTTTTTTTGCAAGGAAAACAAAGTCAATCAGATAAAGAGCAAACCTGCCACACAGGCGATCTCAGTTTTGTTTCAATGGCATATCCTAATAACTCTGCATTTAATTTTGAGGCTTCTAACATAAAAACATGAAGTGCATCCCGAGTAGGCTGTAGACGGACACCACCAGATGTTACAATGGTCTCTAACAGTTTCTCCTCTCGAGTCTTCTGGCTGTAAGCTGAATCAGAGTCCACGTTACTTTTTTCCGCCTGGGATGCATTGACATCTTGACCCCAATTTCCAGAGCCAGCATTTCTAGAGAATCGAGAAGAGTTTTGAGTTTCAGCATGAATATCAGTCCCTTCATATCGGTCGGAATAATCACTTTCCCTAGTTAAAGATCGCTGAAGATTTGGACTTCTGTAACTCCCAGAATCACTGCTCTTCCTCAGGGATGGAGACTGTGCAAAGTTACTAAGCCCCTGTTTAATTGTGGCACTTCCAATGTCGACAACTCCACTGATGAATGATTTTTTATCTCCTGATGGCAATTCGTAGTTGGTATTCCCAAATCCTTGAATTCGACTGCCAAGACTACTTTCTGTCGGTGCAGCTTTGCTCTCGTCTGATGAAAATAAAGCAGACAGAGTTTCCTGTGCTGTTTCACGCACAGCCTTGTTCAGTGCATCACCCTTCAAAGGATTCGGCTGGCCCTTGTAGTGGATTAATTGACGTACAGCAACTGAATTCCTTTGCATCTCCCTTTTGAACTCAGCACCTGACTTTCCCACCGCATATTTGATAACTCTTAATGCCTGAAAAATTAATATGCACAAAAGACACCAAGATTATGTGTATGGTCTAGATGCATATAAAATTCACAGGTATACAGGAGGTGTTCTAAATAACATAGATACCACAAGATAAATGCATTACCCATTTCATAGGCAATATCCTATAAAAGGTTTACTATGAAAAATGTAGAAGCTAAATGAGTTTTCTTTTTCTTGCTTGGCAAGTACAGATCAAGAAACGGGCTAAAAAATAAAAATACAATGGGAAATTTCAAATTGGGCAAGTCATTTCTCAGTTCTTCATTACCACCACATAATGCAGGCAAATTATTTTATAAACTTATACTACAAAGCGGTGCTAGAGATCACATGGACCAATTATGAATTAAGTTCAACTGGGTTTAGCAGTCACAATTATTCAATTTATTTACAACCAAAACACTATCTCGTAATTTTGAATCATATTCACAACACCAATACTTCTCATGCAGATTACCAGAAATGCATAATCAAGAGCTTAGTCTTGGTTGGAAACATACAAAATTTTCAACTCAAGGAAATGCTTAGAAGCAGGCAAAACTCCATCAGATTAGTCATGCATGAACACTTGCTAAACAATCTGGCGCATGTTCAGTCCTCAAGATAAAGTTGCATTTTTTTACTGATTTACATTTTACACTAGAATTACATCTTTGTCATAATTCGCCAGTGCATACATGTGAAAAGCTAAGGCAAAACCAAATGTGCATTATTTAATTCTTCTAAAGGGACCTACACTCAGAAACTCAGCCAGACAGTTAACTGTTTGGAACCATGAAATCAACCCCATCGCCAGTAATGGAGCTCAAAATCATCAGGACTGAACTAGAGTAATGCAAAAAAAAAAAAAATCTACATGATGTATACCATGTTCGCAATACAAAATCACATTAAAATAAAACTTACTTCACCAGAGCACGGATAAACCACATCAAGAAAAGATCAATAGAGAGAGGAAGTAAATGAATGACCTTTTGCTTAACAATAGGCGATTTGTGCTCGAGGCGTTTGAGAATAAATTCAGAAACTTCCTTCACGATGGAGACGTGGGACGACCTCAGCAAGTCGCAGATTTCTTCCAGTTTGTAAACGGGAGTAACCTTATCCTCATCCGACGTCGCCCCATCTACAATTCTCGATCTCCAGTAAGACTCCACCGCCCTCCTGCTGTGCTCCATTCTTCCGATAATCCCTCTTTTCCAAACCTTAATCGATCAAAACTCAGGTTGACTCGAATGATCGATCAATTAAATCTGTCGACTTTTAATGGATCGACCGAAACAACCGGGAATTTAAGAAAGAAAAGAAGAAATGGCGCAATTTAGGGTGGAATTTTTTGTTATTCTTCGAAATTGAACGATCGAGATGTGATTTTTCGAATGGGTTTTGGTTTTCTTTGAGTAAGAAATGCAATTCTTTTTCTTTTTCTCTTTTTCTTTTAGAATTTAATTTAATTGACGCAGAAGCACATCGGTGAGTGGACGGTGTCGGCTGTGCTGGCTCGTGTAATAGTCTTGTAGTACGAGATGTAATATAAGCACATGGGGGTGAGCACTATTCGGTTTTAATCGAAAAATCGAATCGAACCAAATCGAAATAAGAATTTGGTTCGGTTAATTTGGTATTCGGTTCGGTTTTGGTTTTAAATATTTAATATTTTGGTTTTCGGTTTCGGTTTCGATTTTTAAGATAAAAAAACCAAAAAATCGAAAACCGAACCGAATTTAAATATATATATATATATAATTATATATGTATAATACTATTACTAAATATATAAATAAATTAAATAAATATTATATTACTATATATAATTACATTATATATAAATAAAAAAATCATAACCCTCAAATCAGTAAGTTATTATTTCCAAATTCCCTCCCTCACCCTCACGGTCACAGCGCCTCACTTACAGAAATTCCCTCCCTTACCCTCACGCAGCTCACCCCATTCCCATCCGTCGCTGTCCGCCTAAGCTCACGGCGGGCGGCCACCAAGTCGCCACTTCCCCTCTCCCTATTTTCGCACACACAATTTTGACTAGTGATATTTCGGTTAATATGGTTTTGAACCGAAACCGAACCGAAAATTTCGGTTTCGGTTTTTTCAGTTTTTAATGTATATGGTTCGGTTTTTGGTTTCTAATAATAATAAATTCGGTTAGGTCGGTTTTGGTGATTTGGTTCGGTAACCGAACCGAGCCATGCTCACCCCTATAAGCATGGATGTAAAACATCGGTCGTCGAGACCATCTAGGCGGCCGTCTAGGCGCTTGAAGGCCCTGGGCCGTCGACGTCAAGGTCAAATTGTCGAGAAAAATACGTCAACACATTTAACACTGTGGAGACCGCTTAGGCAGCCACCGAGGCCGTCTTGGCACTGCCTAGATGACCATTACTCTTTTTTTTCTAATTTTTATTTCAATTTAAAAGTTAAATATAAAATTAAAAAATAAAAACTAATTTACTAAATTACTTAAAAATAAAGTTTAATTGAACTACTTCATAATTTATTCGTTCTATGTCGTATTATGATAGTTTTTAACATTTTGACCTTTTATATTTTGTGTTAGTTATTAATTGTGTTTTAAATTTATAATTAATCTATAATGTATATTTTTATTAATATATGTTTATAAAAAAAATTAATATTAATAAAAAATAAAATAGAAAAACTTTGGCACCGCCTAGACGGTTTTGGCGCTTGAAGGCACTCGACCGCCCACCTACCGTCAAGCGTCATTTGCACCCTTGATTATAAGTGGTGGGTATTGGAGTTATAGATTAAGCATATTGAAAAATATGCTATCTTTAAATGTATTAATTTTTTTATATAGATGTAAATGGTTCTCACAAGAAATTGATTTTTCAGGATACAAAACTTATTTCACGGAAATTCGATAGTGACACTCTAACGAATTTCAAGAAGTAGAAATCACAAGTGCTTAAAATAATATAAAATAAAATATAAGACTCAAACTTAGTATTTATAGAGACTCGACTTTTAGATTTTAGAGAAACTCAATTTTCTATTTTCAATTGTATCTTATTTTCGATTGATTATGAACTCCACATATCTTGAGTATATAGAGGCATTCAAGAGTTGTATCAAAAGGTTGCAACTCTTACTAAAGAGTTGTACCAAAAAGTTGCAACTCCTCTTCAAAAGTCTCAAACCGAATGGCTACGACTTTTACTCAAAAGATATATTTATGCGAAGAGCTCTCTCGACTCAATTTATATTATGTAAATACTAAAATATACAACAATCCCCCACTTATTTACATATATAATATATAATAAAATACACACTTATTTTACGCAACAAATAGTCATGAAGTGGACTTAGCCTTTAACTTATGGTTGAACATGAAACCAATGGAATCAAGTTCCTGTCGCGTATGATTTCTTACTTCTTTGTTTTTGGCAGCACCAATTTCATATCGGCCTTATGCTTATCCTGGTCTCGCAAGTACTCTAGGATCTTACCGGTATAATCCCTAAGAAGCGGCCTCTCACTTCTCCACTTGCATAGGTAGACTTATCATGAATGTCCACAACGCATCCCACATAGCTATAAGTCTATTAAGAATTTAAAATTCAACCTTTACTTGTTGTGATAAATAAAAGTGCATAGGTTAGATTTAGGAGCTTTCGAAATAGTATCACCCCCACTATTTTCAGGTTATGCACTTTGAAATGTATTCATGTTTCCATTTCACCAATGTCTAATATTGAATTGTCTTTTTAACTTAATGTTAAGGTGTCAATTTTTCACTTGTACCTTAAGATGGAGTTGGTTTCAATCAAGACACAATATATAATCGGTAATAGCTCCGTATCTCTTACAACCTTTTTTTTTTCATCTTCTAATTTGCTAGCATATTGTTTTGCTAGAAGATAGTCAAGTATGATTTTCTCTATTTAATCATATTTCTCCAAACTTTATTATAGATGAAGCAACATAATTTTGCTTTTAATTTAAGTGCAACCTACATTGCCACCTTCAACTCTTAAATAATTCCTCATTAAATTATATGTATCAATTTTAATTTAAACACAATTTACACTTTCAAGCAAATATTCATCCTTGATTCTAAATCAAATTTAATTTGGTATTCACAATCAAGGACCAATTTTATGATTATTTGGTCCAACTGGATTTGATCCATACAACCCAATTTAGATAAATTAGATTCAATAATGATAGCCTAATCATTTTTATTTTATCAAGAATCTAATTAGTCCAAGGAATGAGCCCACTTCACGGCCAGATCCAATTTGGCACATTTAATTTATTTTAATTTAGATAGGCCCATATCACAAAAGAAAATAGAGTTTCAATTCTCACAATATTTTGCCTCTTCACTATTCAACCGTCTGACAACGGAACGACACGACTTCTTCACGGCCAATTATGCATCGTTTCTCTCCGAAGCATCACATTCGAAGATCGTCGCATTGCTGGGTCTGAAATGATTTTACTGCGTGGACGTGTGCAGCATCGGCCAAGAAGATAGGCTACCTTCTCCCAGTTTCTCCTGTTAAGCGAGATTTGTTGGAGCCTTGATCGCAGGCTCGTCGGCAATGTGCGGAGAGAAGTTTCTCCTCTAGAAATTCACCTAGCGACTTCCGAATTCAATAATTCGAGAGAGCAATTAATCGAGTCTGCCCTCTCTGCCACAATGACAGATTGAATACGCCGCTCACAGTGGTGGCTGCTGAAATGATTGGATATTTACAGCGTCATGGTAAGGGTTTTGCTCATCTGTTCAAGAATACAATTCCCTCAATTCATGATTACACACTCATGGGTAATAATATTTAACTGGTGCGTTTGGAATAATATTGCTTTAGACTGCACACCAGGTGTTTGTGAAAATGCCTCAATGAATTTTTCAAAACATAGTGATTAGGGTCATAATTGCATCTTTTTGCATCTATTTCTCTATGGTTTTGACGTGCTTATATTCATATTTGACCCTAAAATGTTATACTTTGTGCATTTAACCCTTTTTGGCTAGAAAGTTGTGTTTTGAAGTGAAAACGAGCAAAACCGGCAAAAGACGAGCAAGTTCGTAAAAGTTCAGAAATTCAACGGAAAAAGAATCGAGTCAATCGGAGCTCTAGAACTCAAGATATGAAGGAAACAAGGAAGTCGAGGATCGATCGAATGAGACCAAGCCGGGTTCGTGCGCCCACAAGCTCAGACTCGTGCGACAACCAAGCCGGGTTCGTGCGGAATTCTCTGGTTCGTTCACCAAGGGGCCGAACGAATGGGTTCGCACGAATGCATTCGGGCGGCCACCTGCATGCGATCGTGCGAGAGCTCAGATTGGCACACTTTCGAGGGCTTTTTCGTCTTTTAGCGCGTTTAATGAAGGACATTTTGGACTAAACATTGTGGGCACTATAAATACCTCAAGGATCAGATTCTCAAGACATGTTAGTCATAATATTCATCATTCCAAGTTCTTAGATTAGATTAGAGAGATAGAAAGGTAGTTACTAGTTGGGTTTATAAGATTTCTTCTTACGATTTCATCGATAACTTTCGATCTACCGTTTGGATCATCGATCCGTTTATTCCTGCATTTTCGTCTCAACTTGGGCTACGTTTCTACCGATTGAATTTCATTTTCTATTGTCGGATCATTTTCTAGCATTTCAAGGTAATTAGTATTTTTCCCAATTTCATTGTAATAGGTAATACTTCTACATTCATTTACATTTCTTGTATGGTGATGATTGTAGCTAGTTCAATTTCTCATTTGTTTTCCAAATTAGTCATGGGCTAATCCCTTTATGTGTTAGTGTATGATTCCTATGGAGTAATGTGGTGTTAAAGTTGATCTTTTGAATGCTATGAGATGTTGTATGATCAATTCTCTATATTGATGGTTTGTATGAATGCTTGGCATGTGTAATTGATCATAAGGGCCATTAGGGAAGTTGCTTCATATGAGAATTGGGTTATTTTCCTAAATCTTCTTGTTATTAGGCCAATGCATGTTAGGTGTTTGATAAAATTCCTAAAATAATGAGAATTATCCTTAGTGAATAGAAAGAACAATTAGAGACTTTAATGTGTATCTAGGGAGACCTTTGCATGTTAGAGAGGCTTGCCAATTGATTGTACAATAGCTCATTGCATGAATAAGTGATACAACACCATGTGAAACATAGGATAGTACACTAATACATACTCTCACAACTTGCTCACTTTGCACCAAAGTGATAGGTAGTTTACTTTCTTGACAAGCTAGTAGACATTAGAAACCTTCCCCACTTTATTGCTTTGTGTGATTTCGAATTTGAATAACAACATACCTTACAAATCTCCCATCTCACTGAGTTCGATAAATAATAAACTTGGTCATCTTGCCACGACGATAACGATCACGTGCACTTGCGTGTAGACACCATTTTGGGCAAACAAGTTTTTGTCGCCGTTGCCGGGGAGACGACTAGTTTGTTTGGATTGTTTGTTGTTCTTTTATTTTCGATTCTTTTGATACTATTTTGTGAGAGTTTTGATACTTGTTTCTTTGTAGGTACATGCAAACAAGGAGTCAAGGGGGAGACTTATTACCCTTTGATTTAGACCTTGAAACAAGCCTACGAAGGAGAAGAAGAGAAGCGAGAATGAATCAAGAGAATATGGAGAACAACATGAATGAAGCTAGAGATGAAATGAGAGATGAAGAACCATTGAGACAACAAGTGCATCATGGTGATGAGCACTTGGCTCAAAGAGAGGTTCCTCAACCCCAACCACAACCTATACCACAGCCATACTAACCTTATCCACCACAAAACCAACCACTACACCACTATCCACCTCAATATCCTAACTATCCCAACTATCCAATAAACAAACCTTACTATCCACCACCACCTCATAACTACCCATATTATCCATATCCACCACCACCACAAAATCCTAGACCACAAATTGTAAATCCACCTCAAAATAATGAACCACTACTTCGTGATTACTTTGAGCCGAGGGTGAATGAACATTATGATGGTATTGAAAGGCCACCAATTGATTCGGAGAAGTTTGAGCTAAACACTAATCTCTTGAAGTTGTTGAAAGAGTCTCCTTTTGAGAGGTCAAGTGATAGAGAAGATCCAAATGCTCATCTTAATAACTTCATGGAAATCTGCGATACAATCAAGTATAAGGGGATGTCGGACAATGAGAAGAAGCTTCGTTTCTTCACCTTTACCTTGAAGGGAAGAGCAAAAATATGGATACAATCGATGAACCCTAAAGCTGCGACATGGGAGGAGTTGAGCTCACAATTCCTAAAGAAATTCTACCCACCGTCGAAAATGCTCAAGGCAAGGGAAGAGATAAAGAATTTCCGACAAAAGGCGAGAGAGACTATTTCTAGTGCTTGGGAGAGATATCAAGCTTTGCCCTTGGCTTGTCCTCTACATGGTTTGAGAGAGGAAGATATACTTTTGACGTTTACTATTGGATTACATGAAAGAGACAAGAATTATTTGAATTCTTGTGCCGGGGGTTCGGTTTGGACGAGAACGGTTCGCCAAGTAAATGAGATCATTGAAAACATCGCAGCCAATGATGCTTTTCAAAGGGAAGCCAATATTGGAACGGGTGATCGAGTCTCTCTACTTGAGGAGAACATGAGAAACATGATGCAAATGGTCTATGAAGACTAAAACCAAAACTAAGCTCCGACTCCTATGCAAGTAAATGTTGTCGAAAGTATTCCTTCTCCCACAACTTCTACACAAGAGGAAGTGAATTACATAGGTCGTCCTCAATACAACAATTCCTTTCAAAGTAATCAAAGGCCATATATTGCTCCACCTTTTAGACAACAAGGGGGTCCTTATCCAAATCAAAGAAATCCTCCATACAACCCTAATAGGAGGCATGAAAACTTTTCATACTCCAATCCCAAGGGAGCAATCCAATTGCCTCCCGGGATTGATCCGGGGTCAAAGCCGCCAAATAATGAGGGTAGGGGGAGCATGGATGACACCTTGGCGCTAATTTTTAAGGATGTGGAAGATTTGAGAGTGGAATTTAGAAAGATAAATAATGAGACGAATAAAAAGTTTGATGACTTGTACGCTTCGCAAGGAAACCAAATCAAGAGCCTAGAATTTCAAATTGGGCAAATTGCTACTTCCTTAAGCCCACAAGTCAACAAAGGTAAATTCCCTTCTACAACCGAAATTAATCCTCGAGAGCATTGCAATTCCATTATGTGTTTGGATGCTTCGAAGGAGATGGTGCCTTGAAAATGTTTCATGATGAGCTAGTTGAGGAAGCAAGTTGTAGTGAGAAAGTGAATTTGGTAAAGGGCGATGAGAAGAGTTTGGGGGTAGCGGAGAGGTTGACGAAAGAAAATGAGAAAAAGAAAGGGAAAGTGACGATAGGGGGTGAGGAAAGATTGGAGGAAGAAGGGTTAGTGGTAGATAAAGAAAAGGTGGAAATTTCAAAGGGAGTCAAAGATAAGCTTGATGAGAGGCTTAAGAAGTTCCTCGACTTGTTTACGAAGATGTATGCTAACATGCCTTTCAAAGAGGTAATTGAGCAAATGCTGACATACACAAGATTCTTGAAGGACCTTATGTCAAAGAAGAAGAAGAATGAGCCCGAGATTGTCAAACTTACTCATAAGAGTAGTGAGCTTATTATGAAGCATCTTCCTAAGAAACTCAAAGATCCGGGAAGCTTCACTTTGGATTGTCACATTGAAGGTAGCAAGACGATCAAAGCTTTATGTGATCTTGGGGCGAGTGTGAATGTTATGCCTTTATCTATTGCTAAAAGGCTTGGTTTGAAGGATATGATGCCCATGTCTAGTAATCTTTATATGGCGGACAATTCAAAGGTTCAACCTAGAGGCATTGTGGAAGATGTGGTAGTTCGAATCGGTAAATTCTTGTACCAGATTGATTTTATGATTTTGGATGTAGAGGGGGATAATAATACTCCTCTAATTCTTGGGAGACCCTTCCTAGCGACGTCGGATGCGTTGATTAATATCCAAAAGGGAGAGGTTGCCTTGAGGATGAATAATGAGAGAAATACTTCCTCCATTTATGATTCCTCAATGAGTTCCCCAAGAGATGAGTTTGAAAGTGCAAGCAAAGTCACAAGAGCTAATGAGGAAGGAATGAGAACTAGTCATCTTGAGAGTGAAGTGATTGAGGAGATTCCTTTTGAAAAGAGAAAGAAAGTGAACATAGAAGAAAAGGGGGTGAAGAAAGTAGTAAAGAAAGGATGTTTTTGGAGAAGAAAATTGAGTGATGTAAGTACCTCAACTCTTGTTGATATTGATTTTAAGTGAGCTTCATCGCGTCCGGCTAGGGGACGTTAAATCCAAGTGCAAGGTGGGAGGCAACCTACCCTTATATCCTTTTCGTATCCTTGATTTTATTTTGATTGTTGTGTTTGTTTTGTTTGATGATTTTAGGGATAGAAGCTTGAATGCCAATTTTAGTCCATTGATTTTGGGAAGTGATTGCTCTATTGGATTTTGTGCTAATTTGTGCAAGAATAGATTTGAGGAGCATATTTTGGCTAAGGTTTTGATATAGACTTGGTTTAGGAGTGATATTAAGTGTGAATGGTTTATTGAGCTTGAGTTTCTTGATTAATCACTCTTTCCCAACTTTATTAGGATTCTTGATCCGAAAAAATTTGGGGGGGTGTGATTCGTGATTAATTTTTCATTTTCATGATTATTTTGATGATGCTTAATGACCACTAATGTTTTATGAGGATTTTTAAGTGGTGTTGTGTAGGAAAATGGAAGAAAAATGCAAGAAAAAATGTGTAAAAGGGTAAAAATTGGAAGTAGTGCAGGAAGGCTCGGATTCGAGCACCCAGCCGTTCGGACTCGTGCGCCCAGCAGCTTCGATTCGTGCGGGCTCATTGATTAGGGTCATAATTGCATATTTTTGCATCCATTTCCACATGGTTTTGAAGTGCTTATGTTCATATTTGACCCTAAAATGCTATACTTTGTGCATTTAACCATTTTTTGCTAGAAAGTTGTGTTTTGTAGTGAAAACGAGTAAAAATCAGCAAGAGATGAGCAAGTTCGTAAAAGTCCAAAAATTGTGAGTTGATCCAATGGAGGCAAATGATATACCATGCCGAAGGGTTCGAAGAGAGGGTCGCAATGAAAAAAGAATCGAGTCAATTGGAGCTCTAGAACTCAAGAAATGAAGAAAACGAGGAAGTCGAGGATCGATCGGACGAGTCGAAGCCGGGCTCGAGCGACCACAAGCCCAGACTCGTGTGACCACAAGCTCACACTCGTGCGAAGATGCTCTGGTTCGGGCGAGGTAGGCTCACACGAGTGACCACACGAGCCAGACTCGTGCGACCACTATGGTCCACTAGTGTGATGCCCCGGACTGCACATTTTTGAAGGGCTGTTTCGTTTTTTCGCACGTTTAATGAAGGACATTTTGGACCAAGCATTGTGGGCACTATAAATACTCCAAGGATCAGATTTTCAAGGCATCCAAGTCACATTTAGTTCATAATCATAGTTAGATTCTTAGATTAGAGAGAGAGAGAGAGGTAGTTACCAATTGAGTTCTTAAGATTTCTTCTCACAAATTCTTAGATAACTTTTGATCTACCGCTTGGATAGACGATCCGTTTATTCCTGCATTCTCATCTCGACTAGAGCTACGTTTCTACCGATTGGATTTTAATTTTCATTGTCGGATTGCTAGATAGCTTGTAGAGGTAAATTTGTTCTTTTCAATTTCATTTATCATAGGAAATTCTCTTTACATTTCTTGCATAATGATGATTGTTCCTAGCTTAATTGTACTTTTGATTACCAAATTAGCCATGGGCTAATCCCTTTATGTGTTGGTGTATGATTCCTATGGAGTAATGTGGTGAACATATTGATCT